>JAJIBD010004419.1:0-135265 GCA_021461705.1 Cryptotis parvus | reverse complement strand
GAACTTTAAGGTAAGGAGACCCCAAAAATCTGGCCTTTAGGGGAAAAAACCTCTCTAGGTAATTAAAATAATCAGGCAAATTTGGAAATCCCTTTCCGAGATTGCAGATTCTCTTCACTATGGGAAATGCCCGAGGAACCTTTGTCAGCCTGGACTCAGGATCAGGAAGCAAAAAAATGCTTTTTTATAGCTTGAAAGAAGGATGCTCTGAGTCTCCTCCCCTCCCAACTCTATACCCAGAGAAACGCTTTGCTTTTCCCTTCCCAACTACGAAGTTTCTGACAAACATAAATGCTTCAACCATTTATTATTCTTTCATAAGACAACTAAGAGCAAAGAAAACACTTTGATTATTTTGATACCTCTTGGACTTAAAGTCAGCTTTGAACATGTGACATAAAAATCTCCCTTCATCAGATAATATTGTTTCAGTTGCTAAATTCTATTTGAATCAGATGCATATCTTCAATTGTTTCACTTACTCAACTGCATTATTTTTAAATCAAATTAAATCCACCCTGCTTACATAAAGTTCATTTAAGGAATTATACCCAGCTTTACTGGCTTTGATCGAGCCTCTTCTATAAAATGCCACTTTACTGGGGCCTTCATTCAATTCATTTAAGAGGAAACTTCTTCCCATTCATTTAAAAAGCATTACCACGGCCCTACTTTGCTAACTCTAGAGCAATTGCTTCAACCTTTTCTAAGAGTGACCCTTCCAACATTCTTTCCTTCTTGAAGTTCCCTCCATCTTACTGAGTTTGGCTCCAAAACTCATATTGCGGCCCCATGTTTCCAAGTTTTCATCTGTGTGCCCCCCCTGCCAGTTACCCCTAGAGGCCTCCCAGGACACTAACACTTAGGATGGCGGCATGAGTTTTAGGAAGAGCAAATCCACCTATCAGAGCTCTTACCAAAAAAGCAGAAGAATTCCAACTTCTCAGCTAATGCCCAGGAATGGAATGTGTATGATTACAAAATGTAGTCGATGATCCCATATCTTATGACTGGTACCTACAGGAAAGCAAATAAAAAAAAAGTTATCCAAATCCTCTAGGAAACTATTTGACTATACAGACATTATACTTTACCTCCCCAGTCGGTAGCATGGAAAACCTGATTCCAAAGTGCATTTTCTGATGAAAATCTCACAGCCTGTGGACTTAACATCCTATCTCCATCTTCACTAGCTGTGGAGTTTAAGTAAGGCATCCATGTCCTTGTAGCTCAGTTTCTCATCTGAAAATATAGCATATGCCTTAAGAATCTCCTATGAAGTTTAAATTGCATATAAAAGGTTGAACATAAATCCTGCCCCATCTGGATGAATTGCCTCCCCATAGGATATGTCAGATAAATAAGTCAAAAGAGTCTATGTCTTAATTGCTCAACCACTACAACTGCAAACTGTATTCTCAAATGCTTTGGTTTTTTCTCTACTGAGAAACCTATTCAAAAAAAGTTAAACAAAATTGCCCAAATCAATCTAGGCTTCCACTTTTGTTTCTACAAGAGAATGAATAAACTCATTATTGGATGACTATCATTTTTAAATGTGGGCCCAACACTGCTTCCTCTTCTTCTTCCCAAAGGAAAACCACCAGTAGGTCCCAACCATTCTGTTGCAATCATATTGGTATCCCAACAAAATCAGAACACCGTTGCTTCATCTTGTCCCCTTCTGCCAGAATTCTGAGGTGAAAGAAAACAATTCATCCTCCACTGACTTCACTGGCTGACATCCAATAAACACCCAACAACTATTTCAGCAATTAAAACTAGGCTCTTCCAACACTCAGATTGTATTCTCTGAATATACTCTGAGGGTAATCAGATTATACTTACACGGAATTCTAAAAAGTATCAATAATAGCCAAGACTGTCCTTTAAAGGAGGTGGAGAAGGAGAGAAGGGTAGGAGTTATAAATGTTCTGCCATTAAAAAGCCAAGGGACTGAATATATAGGAACAGAGGAGTTAAGTATGAGGTGGTGGCTTTTAAATAAAATTCCACTTGTGCTATGCCTAGATGTAAACTTTTTGTTTGATGGAAAAGTGCACAACAGTAAGCTATACTTAGGAAAATAGCAGAAGCCACCCAAAAACATGGATAAGTTATTGATAAAGATGATTCCTTAAATGCATAGCACATTGAAAGAGTCAAGGGACCCTGTTCCAGAAAATCTCAAACAACATCAACTCCATGGCAATAAACTAATCCACATTTTCTTCCTACTGAGCAGGATGCTCTTCCACATGACAGCAAAGGGAAGTTTATTGGTTGCCAACATTTCCTAAAAGGGAAGAGATTTATCACTATGGTGACAAAAACTAAAATTTCAGTCAATTTAAACTTCGGAGGGTTTGGGAATAAAATATTTTTTACCAAATTATGATTCAGAAATACAATCTTTGAGGGTAGGAAAGTTCGAAAATCCTAAGCGGTGCCTGAGAGGCCCAAAGGGTCACCCCCTAGAGATACCTCGGCCAGCAAAGTTGGCCTCCACTGCTAGGTTCATGGGACTTGCTTGGGGTCTATGCAGTGTCAATGAAGCTGGGCAATTCCTGGGAGAACATATGGTGCCTGGGATAAAACCCAGGCTGGAATATAGCTAACTGCTATGCTATCACCAAAAAACGCTAAAAAGGATTATCTTATTTTACTTCAGAGCAATGGACAGTTAATATTATATATTTCCTTCAGAAACTAAAAGTTTAATATTTGTGAAACACTATTTGAAGTGACTGAGTTGGCCACTTTATTGGCTTTTTAATTACATCATGTTCATTGAGTGCTAAAATCCTATTCTCAATCCATGGTCAGAATTTGATATTCAGATGAAAAGCATCAAACTTCACAATATAATTCATAAGTTCGTTGGGGCAAGAGAAAGAGTGAATAATTATATATAAGAAAAAAATGATATGAATTATTCAAAAATTCTTAATAGCATAATCCTCTATTCTTTCATAACTGATAAGATGCAGGAAATAAAGACGTTACACCCATAGCTAGTTTGAAAGTATAAACTTTTATAATCAGTGTTACTTTAGGGAATACAATAGTTTCTGGGTAATATCCATCATTGGGAAATTAACAAAATTGCTAATTATATTTTCTGAGAATGAAAAATATTACACAATATCATACATTTTTTCCTAAGGACAGTAAAAATGGTCTTGAAATTTCCAAAATAATAACCAATAAGAAAGCTGGATACAAAAAAATGAAAAAATAAAAAAAGAAAGCTGATACAGAGGGTGGAGGGAACCTGGATATAGAGGGATGGAGGGCCCTGGGTGGTGGGTGGAACTGGTGTTGGAACATTGTATGCCTGAAACAATTCTATTATGAACAACTTCGCACATCATGGTGCTTTTAATAAAAAAATGCAACATTTTTAAGTTGGGTGAGGGTTCTTTTATTGATTAATTTTTTGTTTTTTAATTGGATCACTGTGTGATGCACAGTTAAAAAGTTTTTCATGATTGTGTTTCAGTCGTGAGTGTTCCAAACATCCAGTCCTTCACCAGTGTACATTTCCCCATCACCGATGTCCCCATTTTCGCTTCTTTCCCCTTTCAGTATCTGCACTGCAAACCATAATGCCCAAAAGGAGAGAGAGAGAGAGTAGGGGAGAGGGAGAGAGAAAGAGGGAGAGAGAGAGAGAGAAAGAGAGAGAGAGAGAGATGCCTTAGAGGCAGGGTTGTGAGGGGCGGGAGAAAAAATACAATTTTTAAAGATGGCATACGCTAATAAGGAACATAACCTCTGAATAAAATTCTATTGATGCAGAATTTATTTTTCATCCATGCATACTTTGAGTCTAATTTATATTCTGGATTACATTTTGCATGCTTGATTCTTTTCTGTTCACTCTATAAGTGTTTCTTGTAACTATCTCAACATCAGTCCTGGGCTATCACAGGAGACTATGGCATGACCTGAAAAGCACAGTTGGCACATGGATTAAAAACAATAGGCAAGAGTACTAATACAAGCAAAAGTACATGAAAAACTGAGTCACAAATATTTACAAATTTTATTACTTAGAGAAGACAAAATGTAAAGTGATTATAGATTGTAAAGGAGCAGGGGCGAGGAATGGTTAAAGAATTGAGAAAGTTCCCTTGGGGTTGCTGAGTAATATATGGAGTGTTATTAGATCAAAGTTCTCTATCTCCAAGGAGAAAACAATGCAGAATTGGCTTTAAGTCAGTCCAGAAAGATGTCAGCTTAGCTTTTAGGATAAATTCTTACTGTATAAGTTGATACATATCGTATTAGGTTACAAAGAGCTGCCTTGTAATCTCCCTCCAGGAGATGTGTGAGAGCAGGAAGAGTTGGTAACATGCATGACCATTTCAAGTGACCAATTCTCCGAGCCAGGGGGAACACATTAGGACAACTTCCCGAGTCCTTTCAGGGTAAGTGTTTTTTTTTTTAATATTTGTTCTTTATTTTTTTAAATTTTTTATTTTTACAATTACAAAGATATACAATTAAAAAGTTCATATTTGGGTTTTGGTCATACAGTGTTCCAGCACCCATCCCGCCACCACGTGCCCATCTCCCCACCACCAATGCCCCGCCTTCCTCCTCCCTCCCCCAGCCCTCCTCCATGGCAGGTTCTCTATTTCTTTCCATCTCTCTCTTTCTCCCTCCTTCCCTCCAGACTATGGATTACAGAACATACATTAAAGGGTTGTCAGCGTGCATCCTCTTGCCTCCATTTAATGCTCAGTTCTAGGTTGGCATTAGTACAGGGTAAGTTTTTTCTAACTTAACCAATAGAGACTAGGAGCAGTGACTGATCTACCCTGTGTTCCGTAAGTTTGGCAAATTCCAAATAACTTTCCCTTTTTATACAATTGAGTTTAACTGCAAGGACAGATTTTACAAGAGCATTTACAATCAA
The DNA here is from genome assembly GCA_021461705.1 of Cryptotis parvus. NCBI lineage: Eukaryota > Metazoa > Chordata > Mammalia > Eulipotyphla > Soricidae > Cryptotis > Cryptotis parvus. The sequence goes on along the minus strand of JAJIBD010004419.1, from coordinate 130,344 downwards.
TCAGCACCTAGCAGAATGGGATAAATACCTGCCTTTTCCTTAATATGGTCAATGGCTGGGCACAGTTTAAAATAGATCCAGAGCTTGGTGCAATTAAAAGAAGTGGTGGGAGAAAAGTACCACATGCATCCACGCAGACAGTCGACATTTAATCTGGGGAGAAGAGTTAAGGGGACCTAGCTTCCACAAGGGAGTTTCACTGGATTCCTTAACCAAAGTCAATCGCCACACTGAGGAAATGCAGGGTCATCTGTAATGCTTTGGTCCCAAGGGAAAATTGTCCACTTGCCAGAACGTGAAGAAGGGGGGAAATTATCTCTTTTTTGGTGGCTGCTGCGAACAGTGACTGAGAAGAAATAGATCCCTGCTGAGGCTACAAAGAGTAAAGAAAGCTGCTTTCTGCCCACTGCTTACTTGAGATTCCCTCCTGCCACCGTGGAAAGGCATGTGCAGGCATACTCCTGAGAATAAAAGAAATCTAGTTCTCTGATTACAAATACAAGCAGGGGCCAGAAGGACAGTATAGCAGGAGGGTGCTTGCTCTGCATGTGGCCAACTCAGGATTAATTCCAGCACTCCTACATCCCAGGTGGTCTTTTTAGCCCCACCAGACAAAGTCAGGAATAAATCCTAAGTGGCACTGAATGTGACCAAAAACAAAAATAACTAAAATAAAATAAAAGGTAAAAAACCAAATAAAATAAAATATAAATAAAACTAATCATGCACATCACCAATAAAATGCCCCATCAGCTCAATAAGACCAGTAACCTAAGAAATTTGTGTTCCCTCAGGGCCAGCAAAATACCTAAAACAACTACTAATAGACTTCAAAGAAGACATTGACAGCAACACAATTGTAGTTGGAGACTTCAACACTGCTCTATCAACCCTGGATAGATCAACAAGATTGGAAACTTACCAAGGAAATACTGGCCCTAAAAAGAGGAGATGGAAGAAAGAGGGCTGGTAGACATATACAGGACATTTCATCCCCCAAAAAGCTGAATACACTTTCTTCTCCAGTGCACATGGAACATACTCCAAAATAGATCACATGCTGAGCCATACATCATACATCCATAAAATCAAGAAGATAGAAATTGTGCCAACTATTTTTTCAGACCATGATGCACTGAAAATAGAAGTTAATTGTACACAAAAACGGAGACCAATACCAAGTACCTGGAAAATAAACAGCTCACTGATGAACAACCAGCAAGTCATAAAAGAAATCAAAGAGGAAATCCAAAGATTCCTTGAAACAAATGAGACTGAAGACACGAATTACCAGAACTTGTGGGATACAGCAAAAGCAGTGTTAAGAGGCAAGTTCATAGCTCTTCAGGCATTCATCAGAAAAGAAGAAAAGGCCATCATAAACAGTCTGACTTCACAACTTAAGATCTTAGAGAGTGATCAATAAAAGGAGCCCAACCCAAGCAGAAAGAAAGAAATAATAAAACTTAGAGCAGAAATCAATGAGATGGAATGTCAAAAAACAATCCAGAAGATCAACGAAACCAAAAGCTGGTTCTTTGAAAAAATAAACAAGATTGACAAACCACTTGCAAGACTTGTAAGAAAAGGAAAAGAGAGAACCCAAATAAATAGAATCAGAAATGAAAACGGAGACATCACAACTGAAAACACAGAAATTCAAAAAGATCATCAGAGATTACTATGAGAACCTGTATGCCACGAAACAAGAGAACCTAGAAGAAATGGACAAATTCCTGAATTCCTATAGCTTCCCAAGTCTGCAACAAGAAGATTTGGAATACCTCAACAAACCTATCTCCATCGAGGAAATAGAATCGGTAATCAAAAGTCTCCCCAAACACAAAAGCCCAGGCCCAGATGGATTCACCAGTGAATTCTACAAAACCTTTAAAGAGGACCTACTCTCAATTCTTTTTAAGCTCTTCCGGCAAATTGAAGAAACAGAAATACTCCCAAATAGCTTTTTACGAGGCACATATCACCCTGATACCCAAAGCAGACAAAGATGTCACAAAAAAAAGGAAAACTACAGACCAATCTCCCTGATGAATACAGATGCTAAGATCTTCAACAAAATACTAGCAAATAGAATCCAAAGAGTCATCAAAAAGATTGTACACCATGACCAAGTGGGATTCATCCCGGGAATGCAAGGATGGTTCAACATCCGCAAGTCAATCAACATAATACATCATATCAACAAAAGAAAAATAAAAACCATATGATCATATCAATAGATGCAGAGAAGGCATTTGACAAGATTCAACACCCGTTCATGATGAAAGCTCTCCGTAAAATGGGGATTGAAGGAACCTTCCTCAAGATAATCCAGGCCATCTACTACAAGCCCACAGCGAGCATCATTCTCAATGGGGGAAAAAACTGAAAGACTTCCCCTTAAGATCAGGGACAAGACAATGCTGCCCACTCTCACCACTTCTATTCAATATAGTACTGGAAGTACTTGCCATAGCAATCAGGGAAGAAAAAAGACATTAAGGGCATCCAGATAGGAAGGGAAGAAGCCAAGTTATCACTATTTGCAGATGACATGATATTATACCTGGAAAACCCAAAACTCTCTACCAAGAGGCTCCTAGAAATAATACATTCTTATAGTAGAGTAGCAGGGTACAAAATCAATACCCAAAAGTCAATGGCCTTCCTATATGCAAACAGCTAAAGAGAAGAAAGGGACATTAAAGAAACTATCCCATTCACAATTGCACCGCAGAAAATCAAATACCTAGGAATCAGTTTGACAAAGAATGTAAAGGATCTCTACAAAGAAAACTACAAAACGTTACTTCAGGAAATAAAAGAAGACCTGAGGAAATGGAGACACATTCCCTGCTCATGGATTGGAAGGATTAACATTATCAAAATGGTAATACTCCCTAGAGCTTTATACAGATTCAATGCGGTCCCTATAAAAATACCCATGATGTTCTTCAAAGAAATTGAACAAACACTCCTGAAATTTGTATGGAATAATAAAACCCCACGAATAGCTAAAGCAATCCTTGGGAAAAAGAAGATGGGAGGTATCACTTTCCCCAACCTCAAGCTCTACTACAGAGCAGTTGTAATTAAGACAGTGTGGTATTGGTATAGAGACAGACCCGTAGACCTATGGAATAGAACTGAGTATCCTGAAACGTACTCACAAATATACAACCACTTAATCTTCGATAAAGGAGCAAAAAATATTAAGTGGAGCAAAGAAAGCCTCTTCAACAAATGGTGCTGGGAAAACTGGGCAGCTACCTGTAAAAAAATGAACTTAGACCTCCTTCTAACGCCATGCACAAAAGTCAGATCAAAATGGATTCTAGATCTCGATATCAGACATGAATCTATAAGGTACATCGAAGAAAACATAGGAGAAACGGCTCTATGACATCGAAACGAAAAGTATCTTTAAAGACGACACACCACTGACCAAGCAAATGGAAGCAATGATAAACAAATGGGATTATATAAAATTGAAAAGCTTCTGCACCTCAAAAGAAACGGTGACCAAGATACAAAGACAATCCACAGAGTGGGAAAGGATATTCACCCAATACCCATCTGACAAGGGGTTAATATCCAGGATATATCAGGCACTGGTAGCACTCCACAAGAAGAAAACAGCCAACCCCATCAAAAAATGGGGAGAAGAAATGAACAGAAGCTTCCAAAAAAGAAGAAATTCGAATGGCCAAAAGGCATATGAAAAAGTGCTCTTCATCTTTAATCATCAGGGAGATGCAAATCAAAACAACAATGAGGTACCATCTCACACCACAGAGACTGGCACACATCCAAAACAGCAAGAACAACCGGTGCTGGCGTGGATGTGGGGAAAAAAGGGACTCTCATCCACTGCTGGTGGGAGTGCCGACTGGTCCAGCCCTTTTGGAAAACAATATGGGCATTCCTCCGAAACTAGATATTGAGCTCCCATTTGATCCAGCAATAGCACTCCTGGGAATATACCCTAGAGACCGAAAAACACATAGCAGAAACACTATCTGTACTTCTTTATTCATCTCTGCGCTATTCACTATAGCTAGAATCTGGAAACAACCTAAATGCCCGAGAACAGAGGACTGGCTAAAGAAACTGTGGTTCATCTACACTATGGAATACTATGCGGCTGTCAGAAAGGATGAAATTATGAAATTTACCTGCAAATGGATGGACATGGAGTCTATCATGCTGAGTGAAATTAGTCAGAAGGAAAAGGACAGATATAGAATGACTGCATTCATTAATAGGATATAGATACCAGTGTTTTAATAAATATGGGAAATGGTAATGGCAGATTAAAACTCACCACTGAATATACACAAAGAGACTTAAGTGATAAACTTTAAATATCTGCAGGGCTAGCCACAATGTGTAAAATAAGAGGGAGAGAGATGCAGAGACAGAGAGAGAGATAGAGAGAGAAAGAGAGGAACCTGGGGTACCTGCTATTAAGGCGGGTGGGGGACGGAGGGGAGGGGTACATTGGTGGTGGAAATGGGGCACTGGTGGAGGGATGGGTGCTGGAATACTGTATTACCAAGAACCAATTATGAACACCTTTGTAATTGTATGTTTCACGGTGGTATAATAAAAAAATTAAAAAAAAATAAATTGTTATAGAAACCCTTATGAATGTAAACTAAAAAAAAAAAGAAAGAAATTTGTGTTCCCTCAGAATACAGATAAAAAGACCATTTGGAGGATAGCCCCATTTAAAATACTGAACGTAATTATGCCCATTTGCCCTGTATTTTAATAAAGATTCCTGCTTCCCCTTCTTCCCAGTAGATCCGTCCTAAGAGATACTTGCATCTCTGTTCAGAAAGAGGTCTCGGTAATCCACCCTAATTGTTGGGCTTCCAAACAGCTTTTGACTCCACCACAATTATGCCTGAAAATTCCACACCCATTTTGTGTTCTAAGCCATGGAATTTTTTAAGACAGTTAAGTCCAAAACCTTGGACCCAAATTATTCTGCCAAATAAATCACGTATATGGAAAATGAACTCCCTGCTAGTAGGTTCCAAGCTGTGCCTAGGTGTGTCTCAAGGCTATTTTATCCTCAGGTTTTTGTTTTTATTAAATCATTTCCTTTAGTTTAGACTCCTATCCTATGTACTAAATAAATAATAGAGAGTTTGGTAATCCCTAACTTGAGCCCCCTATAAAACAATACATACCACGTTAACATACAAGCAAAGCATCATTCACAAAAAAAAAAAAAAAAATGGAAAATTTCTTAGCTGTTAGTAGGCAAAGACAGCAAAGGTGTCCGCTTTCAGAGCTGATAAGAGATCATGAGGCTGAAATTCTGCACAGCACTTTGAAAACTAGATGCTTTAGTCTTAAGATTTCATTGTCTGTTTTAAGGCAAATAGCTTTGAAAATTTACTGGGTCCAAAACGGAGACCATCCTACGCCATGCACTAAAGCAATTATCCTTAGAATCAAGTACACATTGATTTCTGACAGACCTCAATTAATTTACACTTAAGAGAAATCATTCTTAAGCTACCAAATTAGAACAAAATTAAATTACTTTGAAAATGAACCAATTTTGTGGCAGTTGGGGAGTGGGTGGGGTGAGAGCCTTTTCTTTAATTCTTTTTTTTTAAAGGAGCAAGGATTTTGCTAGAAAGCTCACAAAATTGGAAACAAGGCAAGTCAATAAAATTTCTCCCAAACCACCTTTCTCTCCCCTGAAAAGCATTTTATGAGACAATGAAAACCTCTAACATTGAGTGATGTGATTAAGTAATAAAAGGCCGAATTTTCCTTCCTATGTAACCCCACAGGGTACTTCCTAGAGCACTGCAAAGAGCTGCATAAAAAAAATTAACTGTGTGTTGGTGTAATGCCAGATTACAGGTGTTTGTTAAAGGAGATCCCACTGAGATTTTTCTCCAGACTGGTTAACAACAGCTTCATTCTCTCTCACTCTAATGGGCTGCTTAGTGGCAGCCCTTCCCTTCCTAGAAGGCTCCTCTCACAGCATACATGCATACATTGCCTCAGACTCAAGTCTACAGGAAAAGCAAACTTGAAATCCTGTGAGTCACGATGACTTCTTTATAATAGGAGAGAAAGTTTGCATGTAGAACCAACTTTCTCTTAAATGCTTCCCAATAGATTGTAGGACTCCATCACCGCAGACATGTCAGTCCACATAGAAAAGAATGGCCAGCCGAAGACCCTGGGACTGCAACCCTTAAAGGAAGGCAAATGCGCTCTTGCTGGGGTTTTAATCTCAAGCTTTCCCTCTGAGGGACAGTGCCGGGAACACAGGCTTGACCCAGACTGACGCTCAGCAAGTTCCGGGTAACAAACAGGTTAAGCCAGTCAATAAATCAACCTTCAAACTGGGCTTCATTACCTATAGCCTGAACTCTTGAAGCTTTGCAGCCCTCTGAAACTTCTTTAATGGGATTACCTCGATGGGCACAGAATTTCAATTCTGTCAGTCCTTTGAAAAAAGCTGCTTCCAACAATATTTATGAGAAAGTACTTCCATGAATCAGCCTCTTGTTTTTCTCCCAATATTCAAACTGCTGGTATTTGAAATTTTCCCATTAAGCCATTTTATCCAAATTCTCATGTCTATGGGTAAGGGGGGGCAGTTTCAATTTTCCAAACTTCTTATTTTTCGATGACTTCCATTTTTTGTAAAGTTACAAGAAAAACAAAGAAAAATAGAGAAATTTCAAAATAAGGTAAAAATTTAAAATACCCTTTTCACCGATTCACCAACTCTAATGGTTCGTTTTGTATGTTCACTACCTACCTCTCTCTTTCTATAGGTATTTGTGTCCACACATGCACAATGATATTGTGATTTCTGGTAACTTGATAGTAAACACTATAATATCTCAGTGTATATTTCCTCAGAACTGGAAATCTCTTACATAATCATAGTACAGTTGTCAAATTCAAGAAATTTTGTATGAATAAATTACCTTGGAGGAGGGCATAAGTATACTATGTGGGCAGGGCATTTGCATGAACCTTGTCTGCATCTGACCTGGGTTAGATCCCTGGGATTCCGCGCCCTGCCAGCCCCGCCCCTGCCTCATGATCCTTGGGTGCAGAATCAGGAGAAAGCCATGATAACTATTGTGTATGTGCCCCCAAACCAAAACAAAAGAATGCTTGATGATCTTATCTCAGTCATACATAAATGCTGTCCAATGACCCCACTACCACCACCATTAAGAAAGCACACTTTTCTATTGTGTGAGAAAGAATACAATTCAGGGTCTCAGGATGGTACCACGGCAAAAAGTGTAAACAATGCCCAGTGCCATCTACATGAGCTGCACTCAGGCCTGGCAACTCTGCAGTTGGGTGTCCACCGCACCGCACGTGTGTGATCTCTGGCACACTGCAGTCAGGGGGTGTTCAACGGCCACAACTAAAGGGTGAACACTCAATAATGTCGAACACTGAAGCAAGCACAAGTGAACATCACACCTAAGACGTCACCCCAGTGAGTACTATGGCCAACTCTGCAAGTACCACATCTCAGTATGTGCAAAACTTCCAGGCATGGCGGAGTGAAAACAACAAAGGGAAGGGAGATTTATTCTTAATTTGAGGATTAGGCTCAGGATCACATTTTATGCTCAGTTGTCATATCTCTATCCTCTCCTTGGACCTGGGAAAATCCCTCATCCTTTGGGATGTTTTATAGACTATTTCTTGATATAAACTGATCTGATATTTCCTTATGATTTATGGTCAACTTCTGGAACTGTAAGAATATTTCTTCCAAATATTCCCAACACGGGAGGCCAGAGAAATAGTACAGCAAGCATGGTGCTGACCTTGCAAGCAGCTGACCTGGGTTCCATCCCCAGGGGTACCTTGTATGGACCCCAAAGCACTGCCAGGTGTGATCACTGAGTGAGGAACCAAGAGTAATCCCTAAACACTGCCAGATATGCCCCCCAAAACACATATATATGTGGGTATATTTATGCCCCCCACACACACATATATGTACATACATATATATCCCCATCTTAGGACCTCTGATATTTCTTTACCCTTTTGTGATGGTACTTTTTATCACACAGTAAAGATTCTGGACTCTGTTCTATGTCTTCTCTGCAGAGTTAAACTTCTGCATTGGAGATTATGTGAGTTCTGTTCTTTATTGTACCTTTACCTCTCACTTAGTATCCATTGACAGTTTGTGGTGACTCTATTTTGACTCTGACAGTCTTGTGTTTTCTTTTCTTATATTTAAATAACATTGCATGATCTTAATTCACTGAATGCCAGCCTAAGGAAGAAATAAATGTTTGATTACATTAGCACATAACTCAGCAGACTCCTTCATTCACAGGGTGATGATATCATCAAAAAGAAAAGGGCATACACTAACAATGAATAGGGTTTTACACAACATGATTTTCTTTTCATCCAAGCTTCTCCAAAAGAATCCTGTCCCCAGAGGTGAGCATCCAAATCAGAAAACATAACACCATCTTCTACTCCTTTGATTCAATATCAAGCATCTTTCATTATGATTACATGCAGTCACTAGTCCAGGGCATTTCCTCTCTTTTGTTTAAATTGCTTCTAGAATAAACATCTCAAAACTTAGGATGGCAGCCAACGGAAGATAATCTCCCAGGGGAAAACACTGGAATCCTCACAACTTCCATCAGCAAGAAACAGAGGAAAATGACAAGCTGCCTTTCGTTTCCAAAGAAATTACTCTCAACAGTAAAACAGCTTACCTTTAATTCTATGGAATGATAGTTACTCAAAATATTAAATTTTATATGAAATAAACAAATCATATTGTAACATTTTCCATCAAAACAGAAACCCATATATACTAATTATATATTTCTACCTAGGTACACTTTCCCTTGTATAAGGAACCACAGGATATCAGAAACCTGATCACATTAATCATCAAGAGAATACGACAAAACTTGACATGAAATAAAAGTGTAGCCTACTGCCTAGGGAAATCTGTCACTTAGCCCTTCTATGGTTTATTTTATTCACTAAAAGTAAATGTATTTCCTTGAGGACAGATGGAGAATGTGAGGTGACAATTTATTCTCCAAGAAAGCACGTTACTTCCCAAGAGGCAAATTCTCACTTCAAGGTGTGGAATATCCACATGAACAACAACAAAAAAAAAAACCTCTCCAATCTGTATTCAAAAAACCCTACTAAAGTAAAAATCATACAAATCAAAATACCAGTTTGATTAAAAATGAAAAAAATAATAGAGATAAAGTGACCAGGTCCAACATATCGACGCTACAACAGCTCGCCTTGCTTCAGCATTAATCAGAACCTAGAAACATGAGCTAGAACTTGCCATCTAAGATATACTTGTCTTCCCCTCACTTGGTGTGTACTGTTCAAAGATACTGTATTAAAATCCTAACAGCCCAACCAAGTGAAAAGACTCCACATTTACACATAGAGTCAAAGCACACTGCATGGTAGGTATGACGACCTCTCATTTCTGTATATTTCAGTACACTTTTTTTTTTTGCTTTTTGGGTCACACCCGGCAATGCTCAGGAGTTACTGCTGGCTCTGCACTTAAGAATCACTCCTGGAGGTGCTTGGGGGACCATATGGTATGCTGGGGATTGAACCCAGGTCGGCCATGTGCAAGAACATCCTACCCCGCTGTGCTATCACTCTGGCTCAATTTCAGTATACTTTTGAGTCAAAAGAAATTTAAAAATCATTTTAGAGACTCCTTATATGATAGGCAATGCAATGATTATACTGTTGAATTTTATTTTATTCAATAAATACGTAACATTTAAATACTCATTGAACCAAATAATTTTTACCAAGCTTTGTCAAGGAATGTAGCCTGAATATATGATGCAAAGTCAGATATATAGTAATCCCTATCAACATAAATATTGAAGCATATTTTGCATGGTTTATTACTGATAAAAATGACATAGTTATTTGACATATCCTGCATAAATAAGATACCCTGCATAAGCTTTCAGATCAATCAGAGGTACTCAATAAAAAAAAATAACATATCCGGCACAAGCTTTCAGATCAACCAGAGGTGCCCAATAAAGTATAAATGATGATAGATGCAGATATTTCCAGTAGTCATATTTTAGAGCACATGCTTGTAATATAGCAGGCTACCTTCTTGATCCCTGGTACAACATGCCCTAATCCAGTCCATATGCTGATAGATGTGATCCCGGCAGTCTCTGAGGAACCCAGGGCCCAATCAGCACACTACGAGACCAGGCAAAAGCATCACTAAAAAGTTGCCTCTATAAAAAAAATATAACGCAAATGGGAGCTTCTCTTTAAGTCCATGTTCTCTCTTGAACACATATCTTTCCATGTCTCTGTGCTTGCTTGCTTGTTTGCTTGCTTTTTCAAGGCTGTGTTCTGCCTGAAACATGTGTCTCACTTGCTTGTCTCTATGATTCTTTGCTTAGAGTTCTGTCCACTCTGAAGATGCCTATGCTCTCCAACACTATTCTTCTCTTTATCACCCCTCACATGTTCCTAGGTTTCATTCAATAAAAACTTTCTTACTTTACTAAAAATAAATAGACACCCCCTGTCTCCCTGTCAGACCCCAAGAAATCCAAAAACCTCATGCACCACAACCACAGCCACTTTCAAGGTCTGGACTCTACAGCTCAGCAGAACCACACCAAACAGAATAGTCTGCACGACTGGATGATCGAATCCACCAGGTTCCCTGGGGAGCTGAAGCTGGGGTGCCCTCCCCCAATTCAATGCCCTCCAGCAGGCCTGGTGGGCCGCCCAGAAAGACAATGGGCTGGGACCATACATGGGGGTCTCTGTTGGTGGTGGGGGCACACTGGTGGTGGGATTGGTGTTAATTGATGAATTCTTCCAGCAATGTATTGTGAAAAAGCATGTACTTTGTAAATCACGGTGTTTAAAATAAATCATTAATTTTAAATAAATACATAGACAGACAGACAGACAGACAGACAGACAGACAGACAGACAGACAGACAGACAGACAGACAGACAGACAGACAGACAGACAGACAGACAGACAGACAGACAGACAGACAGACAGACAGATAGATAGATAGATAGATAGATAGATAGATAGATAGATAGATAGATAGATAGATAGATAGATAGATAGATAGATAGATAGATAGATAGATAGATAGATAGATAGATAGATAGATAGATAGATAGATAGATAAACAGATAGACAAATCAGATTAAAATATGTGGGGCAGGAGAGACAGCTCAGTGGGCTGAGTATGTGTTAGAGGCTGAGTGAGCAACCCCACAACATAAAGCTGAGAGCAACTCTTTACGCCTCCCAGGTGTGGTCCCCAGATGAATAATCAGCAATAATACATAATAAGACTTAAAAAGGTAAGGTGAAGTAAGAAAAGTTAAACAAATAATATCCTTAAATTTGCCAGGTATTCTAAATATTACCACTTAACATGCAATCAATAAGTGACTAATAATATATTTACATTTTTAGTTCATGAAAGTCTTCAAGATCTAGTGCATACTTTATACTTTCAGATCTAAATTCAGATACTAAATTTTTATCAGAAATATTGTATCTATATGTAGATTATATAAAATGTGTTTGCTTTAAAGTACAGGGGGTAAGCATTTGCCTTACATGCAGCAGTTTGGTTTCATCCCTGATTTGATTTCTAGTACCTCTATATCTGGTCTCCTAAGCATGAGTAGAGGTCACACTGAGCACAGAGCCAGGAATAGCCCTGAGCACCTGGGTATGACCCAACCACTCCCACCTCCATAAAAGTAGATTGACAAAGCCATTACACTGTTTAAGCATTTCACATGAAATAAAAGTTTTTAAGTTTCAATACATTGAAATTAAAATCTACTAAAAATCTAGTTACTTTGTTGAAAAAAAACCCTTGCCAAGTGCTCAGTCTCTATGTTGTCAGAAGTCAGTACATTGACCTTTAAGTGATAATTTTTTTCTTTTTCTTTTTGGGGGAGGTTGGAGGATGAAACCACATTCTGGCTGTTCTCAGGGCTTTCTCCTGGTTCTATGCTCAGAGATCACTCTCCGTGGTGCAGGAGTGATCTGTGCTACATATGATTCTCAGGTATCAAGGGTGTTACCAGAGATTTTATTTATATATATATATATATATATGACCTGATTTATTCATATATTCATATATATATATGAATATTCAAAGACGAAACACCACTGATAAAGCAAGTGAAAGTAAAGATAAACAAATGGGACTACATGAAACTAAGAAGCTTCTGCACCGCAAAAGAAGCAATGACCCTTAACAACCCTTTAATGTATGTTCTGTAATCCATAGTCTGGAAGGGAAGGAAAAGAGAACGAGAGAGAAAGGGAAAGAAATAAAGAACCTGCCATGGAGGTGGGCTGGGGGAGGGGGAGGGAACCAGGGACATTGGTGGTGAGAGATGGGCACTGGTGGAGGGACGGGTGCTGGAACACTGTATGACCAAAACCCAAATATGAACTTCTTAATTGTATATCTTTGTAATTGTATATCTCACGGTGGTATAATAAAATACTTTAAAAAAAAGAAGTAATGACCCTGATAGAACTTTACAAAAAGCAAACAGTCAACCCCATCAAAAAAATGGGGAAAAGAAATGAACAGAAACTTCCTCAAATTTGGGCCTCTGTCTAACACCATGCACAAAAATCAGATCAAAATGGATTAAAGATCTCAACATCAGACCTGAATCCATAAAGTATGTTAAAGAAAATATAGACAAAACCCTCCATGGCATTGAAGCTAAAGGCATCTTCAAAGATGAAACACCACTAACAAAGCAACTAGAAGCAAAGATAAACATACGGGACTACATGAAACTAGAAAGCTTCTGCACCCCAAATGAAACAGTGACCAGATACAAAGACAGTATACAGAATGGGAAAGAATATGCACCCAAAGTCCATCGGATAATGGTTTAATATCCAGGATATACCAGGCACCGGTAGAACTTTACAAGAGGAAAACAGCCAACCCCATCAAAAAAATGGGGAGAAGAAATGAAGAGAAACTTCGACAAGAAAGAAATTCGAATGGCCTAAAGACATATGAAAAAATGCTCATCATCATTAATTATCAGAGAGATGCAAATCAAAACAACAATGAGATATCATCTCACACCACAGAGACTGGCATATATCCAAAAGAGCAAGAACAAGTGCTGGCGTGGATGCGGGGAAAAGTGGACCCTCATCCATTGTTGGTGGAAATATCAACTGGTACAGCCTTTTGGAAAACAATATGACATTCCTCCAAAGACTAGAAATTGAGCTCCCGTTTGACCCAGTCATACCATTCCTGGGAATATACCCTGGAAGGCCAAGAACACACAGCAGAAACACCATCTGCACTTTTATGTTCATAGCAGCTATTCACAATAGCCAGAATCTGGAAACAACCAGTGTGCCCAAGAATCGATGACTGGATAAAGAAGCTTTGATACATCTACACACTGGAGTACTACGCAGCTGTTAGGAAAATTAAAGTTATGAAATTTGCCTATTAACGGATGGATATGGAGAGTATCATGCTGAGTGAAATTAGTCAGAAGGCAAAGGACAGATATAGAATTACTGCATTTATTTGCAGAATATTAAAAATAGTATGATATCAATATCCAAGGCCAGACAAAACATAGATCAGGAGTTCTTGTCATTGGATAGAACCTACTGCAAATGTATGGGAGTCAGAGGTTAGGCAATACAGAGAAAGGAACAGTGTATTAATAATTATTGTAAATGATAATACTAGCATTGAACTGAGCATTGATCGTAGACAAAAGGATATACATGATAACCTCTAACTGTATGTATTACAAGCCACAGTGTTTAAAAGAAGGAAGAGAGAGAAGGGGAGAGAGACAGAGACAGAGACAGAGACAGAGAGACAGAGAGAGAGAGTGGAAAACTGCCTGCCAAAGAGGCAGGCTGGGGAGGGGGGGGGGAAAATCATGGGACACTGGTGGAGGGAAATGGGCACTGGTGGAGGGATAGGTGTTGGAACACTGTATGACTGAAACCCAAATATGAAACTTATATAACTGTATATCTCACGGTGGTATAATAAAAAATTAAAAAAAAGAAAAGAAAGAGAAAAAAGAAACATGATTTAAACATGATAAAATAATTTGTTTGAGGTTACAGATGCACCATAGTGAATGGCTAATTCAGACTTCACTCTCAAATCACTGAAACGATAGTATAGCAGATTGGGCACTTGACTTGCACATGGCCATTCCGTTCATCTCTGACATCCCATACGCTCTCCTGAGCATTACCAGGAGTGATTTCTGAGCACAAAATCCTGAGTAAGCTCTGAGCATCTCCAGGTGTGACCCAAAAACAAAATCACATTTTTAAAAAAGTAATTCAATCTCTGACCATTGTCTCTGGGAAGGGGGTCTGTCTCCCGGGGCTTCCTTGCCCCGCAATAAAGCATCTGTTGAAAGCCCCCAAAAAAATAATTCAATCTCAAGACTTGCAAAGCTCAATTTTTTCATTCCAAGATATTGCAGCATTAAATATACATATGAACAATCTAACCCTGTCCACAACATAGTGTTATATCCTAGAGAATCTTAAATATCAAATTAATGAATTATACTTGAGTGATCCCAGAAGGGGCACTCAACTGGTTTCAAGTCACAAATGTGCTCATTTTTCAGGTCCAGTTGTTCTTCTCAAAATATGAATTTAAGTACATATAAATTTGAGAAAAGGTTTTTTAACCTTCATTTTACCAGGCTAATTCTGCACTCATAAACATTCATCACATTCTCTCACTGTGCTTTTCTCTGCCTCTAATGCACTTAAATTTGCCAATCCAGTGAGACCATTAGGTTTTTCAAGCAAGAGAGGAAAGTGATCCAACAATACTTTCAGTGGACTAATTTAGCTCCATAAAATACAGACTAAACTAATAAGCAGTAAATATTGGAACTAAGAATATAAGTTTAATTTGAGTCTAGGCTCTGAAAGTTCTTTTTTTATATTTCTTGGGTTCTTTTCTTCTCGATTTCATTAAAATAGCTTCGTTAAGGGCCAGAGAGATAGTCCAGCAGGTAAGGTGTTTGCCTTGCATGCAGAAGATCTGGGTATGATATCCACCATCCCATATGGTCCACCGAGCACTGCCAGGAACAATTCCTGTCTACAGCGCCAGGAGTAACCCCTGAGCATTGCTGGGTATTACCCAAAAGTAAACAAACAAAAAAATAGCTTCTTTAACCCAAAAGAGTCTTCCATGATGTGTTAGTGGCTCATAAAGTGAAACATCAGAATTCCTTTTACATACAGCATATACCCATCGTAGGTCTCTCTTTGTCAAGTATCTAGATCACTCCCAATAAAAAGGTCTAAGTTGAAGATCACTTGATCACTTGATCACTTGAATCCCGTTATTCATCGATTTGCTCGAGCGGGCGCCAGTAACATTTCCATTGGACCCTATCATGTGCCAATGTAGCCCAATGGCATCTGGTTGATTCAGGAATACGAAGAGCCTCAAACCGTTCCTTCAGTGTCTTTACAAGGAAGTCAGACCATCTTGTAGGTGGGCGGCCACGTGATCTTTTGACATCCCGTGGGATCCAGTCGATAACGGCTCTAGTCTAGCAGTTGTCTCCAAATCGCATTACATGTCCAGCCCATCTGATTTTCGATGCCTTGGCAAAAGAGACAGCATCCCTGATTCTGGAACAGCATCGGAGGTCAGAACTCCGATTCCTTCTCTCACTTGAGTGAGGCGTGATATTCCAAGCTTAGCTCTTTCGATTCCTCTCTGGGAGACGCTTGTCTCCAGAAACTCTTGAGCTCATTCGCTCATTCAATGAGCTCATCTCATTGTGAAATAATAAAAATTTTTTTTTAATTGGGGATGTGAATCCTTGGGAAAAACAAGATGGGAGGCATCACTTTCCCAATTTCAAACTCTACTACAAAGCAGTTGTAATTAAACAGCATGGTCTTGGTATAGAGCAAGATCTGTAAACCTATGGAATAGAACTGAGTATCATGAAACACACTCTCAAATATACAATCACTTAATCTTCAATAATGGTGCAAAAACTATGAAGTTGAGCAAAGAAAGCCTCTTCAACAAATAGTGCTGGGAAAACTGGGCAGCTACGTGTAAAAAAAATAACAAACCTCCTTGTAATGCCACGCACAAAAAGTCATGGAATACAGAGACAGCTCACAGACTGAGAAAGAATATACACCCAAAGTCCATCTGATAACGGGTTAATATTCATGATATATCAGGCACTAGTAGAACTTTACAAGAAAACAGCCAACCCCATCAAAAAATGGGGAGAAGATAGAGCTGGAGCGATAGCCCAGCGGGTAGGGCATTTGCCTTGCACACGGCTGGCCTGTGCGGGCCTGGGTTTGATCCCTGGCATCCCATATGGTCCCCCAGCACCGCCAGGAGTGATTCCTGAGTGCAGAGCCAGGAGTAGCCCCTGGCCGGTGTGACCCAAAAAAGCAAGCAAGCAAACAAACAAACAAACAAATAAATAAATAAAGTGTGGATAATTTAAGGGGGGAATGGGGAGAAGAAATGAACAGAAACTTCCAAAAAGAAGAAATTCAAATGGCCAAAAGGCGTATGAAAAAAAAGCTTTTCATCATTAATCATCAGGGAGGTACATATCAAAACAATGAGATATCATCTCACACCACAGAGACTGGCACACAACCAAAAGAGCAAGAACAACTGTGCATGAGGGGAGAAAGGGACTCTCATTCACTGTTGGTGGGAGTACCAACTGGTCTAGCCCTTTTCATAAACAATATGGACTTCCTCCAAAAACTAGAGATTGAGCTCCCATTTGACCCAGCAATACCACTTCTGGTAATATACCCTGGGAAGCCAAAAACACACAGCAGAAACACCATCTGCACTTATATATTCATCACAGCTCTATTCACGATAGCCAGAATCTGGAAATAACCTACATGCCTGAGAACAAAAGACTTGATAAAGAAACTATGGTACAGCTACAAAATGGAATACTATGCAGCTGTCAGAAAAGATGAAGTTAAGAAATTTACCTACAAATGGATGGACATGGAGATCATCATGCTGAGTGAAATTAGTCATAAGGAAAAGAACAGATATAGAATGACTGCATTCATTAATAGGATATAAATAGATACCAGTGCTCTACTAATTGTGAGAAATGGTAACACCAGACTAGAACTCAGCATTGAATATACACAAAGAGATTTACATGATAAATCCTAAATGTCTGTAGGGCAAGCCACAATGTGTAAGAGAAAAAGAGAGGGGGGGTGAGGGAAGGAGGGAGAGAAAAAAAGAATAGTGCCTGCTATAGAGGCAGGCTATGGGAGGTGGGAGGGAAGCTTCTGCATTGGTCATTGGTGGTGAGAATGGGGCACTAGTGGAGGGACGGGTGCTGGAACACTGTATGACTGACACTGAATTATGAACATCTTTGTAATTGAATATCTCACGGTGGTATAATTAAAAAAGAATTTGGGGTGTGAGAGAAATAGTCCAGTGGGTAAAGTATTTTATTTTCACCCAGCCCACTGGATTTGATTCCTAATCCTTGGGGTGCTTCCACGAGTAATTCCTGAGCACTGCCAGGTGTATCCCTGCTGCCCCAAAACAGGATATAGTTGATTATACTACATATGGTTCCAAGAAGTGAGCTTCCTATGTAATCACTCTCCAATTCTTCCCATCTAGTAGAGTCTATTTTGTGTCTGAACTGAACTTGTAGGTTGCTTAAAACTTTGAAGTGGAATGTCAGTATGCCTTCCCCAAGTCTGGGCCTCAAGAATCCTTGTCACCACCATGGCCCAGGCAGTCTATTTGAGGATAAAATACCACATGAAGAAGATTGCAATCAATGTGATTTTGGACTAGCCTATTATCTGCCTAGAAAGCAAAGCAGCCTACTTTTTAATATCCATAGCTTGCCAAAGATGCATGGCAAAGTTGTCCAAGACCAGAACTATCCAGTTAACCAAAAGCAAACAATCTGACTGTTTTAAGTCACAGACTATGGGAGAGCTTATTATGCAACAATAGCTAACTGGTTCACAAAACAAAGTTGTTTCTATTTGCTCTTCAAGAAAGTCTGAGTGGAATAACAGTTCAGAAGGAATTGGAAAAAACACAGGGGGGAAAACAGTTCTGTTGTTTTGGCATGTAAACTTACCTTGGCCAAATTTCTACTTTTTTTATTTCACTTGACTTTTCAAGGTCCAATAGATCTCTCAATCTTTATGGTCATATGTAGTAATGTAATGGCCAATTATAGAGGCAGGATGGCTGGGGTGGGGGAACGAAAGGATGGGGAGGAGGATGGCAGTGAAACTTTGGATACTGGTGGCATCTGTATATAGATATATATATATATATACATATATGTGTATATATCTGTATATATATACAGATATATCTGGTATCTGGTATACACTGGTGAAGGGATAGGTGCTGGAATATTGCATGACTGAAACGCAGTCAAGAACAATTTTGCAATTGCGTATCTCATAGTTATTAATTAAAGAAAAGAGATTCTTGTTGACCCCAGTTTGAATCCTGGTTCTACATATGGCCACCCAAGCACCACTGGGAGTGATCCCTGAGCTCTGAGCCGGAGTCAGCCCTAAGAACTGCTGGGTTTGTCCCAGCCTACAAATTAAAAAAAACTAAATAAAACAAAAAAAACTGCTTGTTTTCCAGAGCAGAATCATAGTGCATGTCTTAAATCTTCAGTACAACAGTGTGCATGTTTTTCTATGCTAATAAAAATCTGCACTACATACATATAAAAAAAAGGTAATGGCCAAGGAAATAGTATGAGACAAAAAAAAATAACCAGGCTTGGAACAATATAATAGATAACAATAAAAATAAAATTATTTCAGCACCTTGCAGGATTAAAGATCAATCTATAATGAAGTCTTGCTTTTTTATTTAATGTTTCAACTGCTGTCCATTCCCTACAAAAGAAAAGGTATCAAATTTGGTCTTCCTTCCAAAATGAAAAATAGCACATATAAGTTGTAATTTTTCATAGTTGAAGCCAATTTACTGAATCCATGGGAAATCCTTAAGATTTTTACAAGCTTACCCAAATGCAAAACCAAAATGATACTTTCCCCAATAATCAGCTTCACTGACCCTCACCACTGCTGGATTATTGCAAGCTGCCTCACCTAGCTAGAATTAGATCATTAGAAAGAAAACATACAAATTTGAGAAATACACCACAGGGTTCCCAGAATACTGATAGATTAGTCCCCAGCTGTATTACTTTCTGCATATAATGTCCGTAGCTGGGGAAATTCTTGAAAATGGCAGGTTACATAATTGCACACCATTTGCTCAGATATTAATAAACATCATGATCTGAATACAGGGTGAGTTGTTGACAAAGAATCTATGTACATGTTCCTATACCTTCTGATTTTCCTTTTCACATTTAGTAAAAAATATTCAACATTCCCTATTTTAAAAATGTTCATATGGGAAATCCAAATCAAGAAGATAATAACATACCATCTCACACCAGTGAGGAGGGTACATATAAAAATAATGGGAACATCCTGTGTTGGGTGGGATATGTTGAAAAGGGAACTCTCATCCACTATTGGTGGGAATGCTGTCTGGCTCCACTGCTATGCAAAACAGTATGGAGGGTTCTCAGTAAACTTAGAATCAACCTAGATGTCCAACAACAGTGTATCATGAAGTTATGGGATATATACATAATAGAATACTATGCAACTGTAAGAAATGATATTATGCAATGTACCACAACGTAGATGGAACTGGAAGATATGATAAATGAAGTAAGCCAGAAGAAGGCCAAATACACTTATATGTGGTATTTAGAGAACTGGATAAGGGAATGCAATGGTTTAAATATGGGACACCTAGACTACACTTGGTCCCAACATACAGGGAGGAGAAAGAAAGATAGAGAGTGAAGGGGAAAGGTAGAAGAGACAGAGAGCAATGGGGCGGGGGGTCAAGGAGATTCAGGAACAATGGTGGTGTTAAGGAATGATAGAGCTAAATATCCAAACCACAAACTAAACATACTGAAATCAAAGACCCAAACTATAACAACCAAACTTGAAGATGCCTGTCGAGAGCAGGCTGGGATTGGGGTGGGGGATAGGAGAGAGAACCTAGGAACACTGGTGGATGGAAGCTGACACTGATGGAGGATCCCTGATGGAATACTGTATGTCTAAAACCCTTCTATGAATAACTTTGTAACTCACGGTGCTTTGACAAAATAAAATTGGGGCGGTTGAAACAAGAATATATTTACAAATTTTGCATTATATGTATATAATGGGTATACTACATTCAACTTCTAAATTAATTCCTCCATTCGTTAGACAAATAATAGTTTTGAACCATATGGGAAAAAAACCTGCCAGGGAGCTGGAATGATAGCACAGTGGGTAGGGAGTTTGCCTTGCATGCCACTGATATGGGTTCGATCCCTGGCATCCCATCTGGTACCCTGAGCACTGCCAGGAATAATTCCAGAGTGCAGGGTCAGGAGTAACCCCTGAGCATTGCCAGGTATGACCCAAAAAAAAAAAAAAAAAAAAAAAGAAAGAAAGAAGCCTGCCAAAATCATAGGGTTTCCTCATTACTGGCTAGCTACAAATGCACTAAAATAGAGACCAGACTGAAAACTATTTGCCGTTAGATCTAAATGACTAACTCCATAAAGTCTCCATAATCTTTTTAAAGATTGCACCTTATTTTTCTTAAAGATTTCATCAAAGTGCATTGACCAAAAAAATCATCAGAATAGTCACATATTAAGAATCATATGATGGAGTATTTCATTAAATTATGTATACCAGAAGTAAACTGCAAAAGAAAACACAAATTTCCAAGATGATTTCTCAATTTCAATAACTTTCCTACCAATTATTAATCACAAATTTTAAGACATTTAAAATAAAAATGAAAGTCCTGTCACCTGAGAACTCTAAGCAAATATCTACTAGCCCAAATATCCCCCAGGTGTATACTGTAGCATCTTTACTCCCATTTAGGTTAAAGCAGCAGCAGATCAGGCTTTCTGGATGTACAGACCCTGACAACTGGCTGTTTTAATAACTTGGTGGCTTCCAGCTCCAGGGTGCCAGCACTCTAGCCCTCTACTGCAAGCATCCAGAGATGATTAACTAAAAAATATTTCCAAGTTAAACATTGATTTGTTTCTGCCTCCACTTATTCCTATCTTGGATGACCTTTCTAACTCTTTTTTTTTTCAAACAAAAGAAAGCAAGCACCAATGACTTTGTATTTCTCAGTAAAAAAAAGTAGAATGCTGCATAGTTCCTGTGTTTTTATATATGCATACATATACTGCATATACATTCATATGTATACATATACGTATATAAACACATATATTAAAAATGGGCAGGGATTGGGACAATTCAAGGAAGACTATTTGCTTTTATTTTTACAAACACATACACACACACCAAACTTGAGACTTGAATGAGAACCTTTCTGTTTTACTGCACTGACTACTTGACTTTAGAATTTAGTTCACACAGATTCAGCAATAAAATGAGGGTAGTTAAAGAGTTAACTGGATACTTTTCTTTCTCATTGCCTTTCTATCTTTTAGGAAAAGGGGCTGCACTTACTAAATAAGGCAACTATATCCCAGATTTTAATTTATCTCATTCCATTACCAAATTCTGCCTTAACTTCCTTTGAAATATTTCATCTCTCTCACACACACACACACACCACACACACACACACACACACACGTTTGAGCTCAGTCTCTACTGCTTCCCAACAACCTAGACCTTAGTTTTTTAGAGTAACGTAACTATCAATCTATCCTCGTCATCACATCTACAATGCTAAGGTAAGTTTTACTAGAATATAGCTGCTGGCATGACTTTTCTCTACTCAGAAACCTACGATGATCTATGCAGCCTAATATCAAGGAAAATCTTTCTTCCTGGCTCAAAAATCTTTCCTAATATTGTATCATTTTACTCTATCAGTATAGTTTCTGGTCATTCTTCATTTTATTCATTTTATTACATAAATCCAATAAAATTTTTTCACTAGGATTTCATCTCACAAAGGAGCATTATAGCTGCTACTAAGAAATTTTAAACCTCTCTTCACAGCACTTACAGAGCATTCTGTGACCTTCTCTTGTCAATGAATACCTGCATTTGGAAGTAATACATGCCACCTCTGGGATGTAAGCATTTAAGAGGATGTAAGCCTTTAATGTAATGTATTATCTTCATTCTCTCTCCATCTTACTACAAGATATGTATCACACACATGATCACACACACTATTTTACTAGAATTCTGAGTCAGGATGAGTTACAGCAAAGTCTTTTACTCATGTGTGTTGAAGAGTAGCAGTAACATATTTTCTACTGCTGTATGTCACTGATATTTTGGAGGATGTTTTGATACTAGTATCAACATAGCTCATTCTAACTGGTACATCTGCTTTACTAACTGCCTCCAAGCTTTATTTGTATATACACATCCTCTGCGTTTCTAAGTTCTGCTCAGGTAGACATTTCCTATTTAACTCATGTCATAGTGAGCTTCTCTTCCTCTCTATGGGTAGTTACCATCATACACTCTAATATCATCATTTACCCTTGATTTAACAGTGACTGGGGCACCTTTTGGAGTCCTTATGTTAAAAACTTCCTGTGGCATAAAAATAGTTGAGAGATGATTCCTATCACCAAGACAAGGATTGTTAATAAAAGGGATAGAATTAGAATTATATAGCAATAGAAGAAAAGACAAAAATGATTTATTTCTAAGCAAGTAGTATAAATATTTTGCACTGATAATATGACTAAAAGGATCAGTAGAGGCTTATAGTAATCTCAGTATTCCCTTGAATCAGATGTGGCTGGTTTAGGTAGGAACAGCTTAGGGCAAGGAACAGCTTAAAGTCAAAAAGTTCATCAAAAGAAATTTATCTGTGTAAGATAAGGAAGAGAGAGAGAGAGAGAGAGAGAGAGAGAGGAGAAGAGAAGCTAAGTGCCTACCATAGAGGCAGGTCGGGGGAAGGGGAAGGAATCAGGGAACATCGGTGGTGGGAAATGGGCACTATATAACAAAACCCAAACAGGAACATCTTTGTAATTGTATATCTCATGGTGGTATAATAAAAAGAATTTAAATAATAAAATAAAATAATGAAACTGAACCAGGCAAAAAAATTATCTTCTTTTAATATCCCATAAATGAATGCATTAATTTTAATATATCTGTTCTTTTCCTTCTGATTCATTTCACTCAGCATGATATTTTCCATGTCTATCCATTTATAGGCAAATTTCATTACTTCATTTCCCGTAATAGCTGCACAGTATTCCATTGAGTAGATGTAGCATAGCTTCTTTGTCCAGTCGTCTGTTCTTAGGCACTCAGGTTATTTCCAAACTCTGTGAATAGTGCTGCAGTTATCATAGAATTGCAGATGATGTTTCTGCTATGTTTTTGTGCCCCCAGAGTGTATTCCCAGGATTGGTATTGCTAGGTCAAACGGGAGCAAAGCTCACTTTCTTGGAGGAATGTTCAAGGCCAAGGTACAGAGGCCAGGAAGACTTATCAGTGGGTGAAATCTTCCACAAGTGTGTAGGAGGCAGAGGGTAGGTAAGATACAATTGGAATAATAATAGTTGTAAATAGTAATGCTATACTAGAACTGAATATTGAAAGTAGGGAAAGGGATATACATGTTGGTATTGCTAGCCACAATGTGTGAAAGGAGACACAAAGAGAGAGAGGGAGAGGGAGGGAGGGAGAAAGGGAAGGAGGTAGAGAGGGAGGGAGAGAGGGAGGGAGAGAAGAAATGTAACTACCATAGAGGTAGGTTGCAGGGAGAGGGATACTGGGGACATTGGTGTTAGGAAATGTGTACTGGTGGAGAGATGGGTGTTGCAATACTGTATGACTAAAACCCAATCATGAACAGTACTGCAATAGTCTATCTCATGAGGAAGGAAGGAAGGAAGGAAGGAAGGAAGGAAGGAAGGAAGGAAGGAAGGAAGGAAGGAAGGAAGGAAGGAAGGAAGGAAGGAAGGAAGGAAGGAAGGAAGGAAGGAAGGAAGGAAGGAAGGAAGGAAGGAAGGAAGGAAGGAAGGAAGGAAGGAAGGAAGGAAGGAAGGAAGGAAGGAAGGAAGGAGGAAGGAGGAAGAAGGAAGGAAGGAAGGAAGGAAGGAAGGAAGGAAGGAAGGAAGGAAGGAAGGAAGGAAGGAAGGAAGGAAGGAAGGAAGGAAGGAAGGAAGGAAGGAAGGAAGGAAGGAAGGAAGGGAGAGAGGGAGGAAGGGAGAGAGGGAGGAAGGGAGGAAGAGAGGAAGGGAGGGAGGGAGGGAGGAAGGAAGGAAGAGAGGGAGGGAGGGAGGGAGGAACGAAGGAAGGGAGGAACGAAGGAAGGGAGGAAGTAAGGGAGAAAGAATCTATTAAAAATATCTATATGTGAAGGTACCAGAAAAAAACTGGAGGTGGATGGGATCAGATATTATTGGGTTGCATACATAATACAGAAGAGTTTTAGCTTTCTTAATGAGTAACATGCAAGAATCACTTTATTGGAGTTATCAATCTGACATCTACAATGTGGATAGATCAAGTGAAAGTGAGAAAATGTGGATACTATCTAATATATACTCAAATTTAATCAATGCTAACTTTATCCAATTAGCATATTGCTATGCAACAAATTACCCTCAAAACACAGTGCTATAAAAAAAGCATCCATTCATAAATGGATGGATTTGCTGAGTTAATTTTCTAGTCTTGGCAAAACTTAAGATTCATCCATGGACAGCTGCAGTTTCATTAGGTCCATTATATTATTTAAATATGTTTTACCCTATTTTGAAGATGAATGATTATAGTCTGATCTAAGATGGCCACTACTGAGACAACTGGACTTTCTGAGTTATCAGTTCTCTATAGGATACCAGCTTTGTCCTATGGCAAAGGCAAAGCACATAAATTCTTTGCAGTCCTGACCCAGGAAATGGCAGAATATCAGTGGTGTTGCATTCGACATAAGTCATGAGACCTGCTAAAGTCTGAAGTTTGTATTCGGAAGTGAGAAAATAGGTTCCACCTCCTACAGGGTAAAAATTCAGTCATACTGGAACTGTAGCCCTGTGAGACTATCAGTTGAGAAGAAAATATACAAAAACTAGGAGTCCTTTCCCATACTTTCCTTGTGTTCAGATTATTGTGGCATAAGATTCTAAGAGACATTATTTTTTTATATTTTCCTTCCTACAGATGAGGCAACTAGGCTTTCAAGTATAACTTACCCTTGCTAATATATAATTGAATTTTGTGGTCGGTATTTGAATATCATACTCATGCCAAATCCCATGGAATTTTATTTGTTGACAGAAATCATTATATTCAGAGTACTAAAACAAGGAGAAAGGAAAAGAACATTATGCTGTGAGGTCAAAGAATTAAGTTCAAGTACCAGCTAGCTTTTTTATTTTAAATCTCTGATATATCCAACTGCCTTCCAATGACAAAGACTAAAGCCACACTAATACTTCATAAAAAAATAGGACAAATATTTTATAACTTTTGCTTATGAGAAATTTTGCTAAATGAATATTTGTCAGTATTTAAATTTTGCTATTAATATTTTAAAACTTGATAATACTACTGTAGTTTATGCTTTTTGAAAATGTTACTTTTTCAGTATGATATCAGTGAACAAAATTCTGTGAAGTCAGCTATTTGTTCAGAAGGCTAGAGGACAGAGCTAAAAGATTTTTAATTATTGAAAGTGAATTACTGGTACGTTTCTGTTTGAAGAAAATGTCACTTATTGTAAAAGTTTCTTTTCTAAGTTACACAAAATCTTCCAAGACTGTGTAGCTTTCTCTTAAGATAAAACATCTTTGCATATGAGATCTCAGAGATATTCCTAGAGCAACATACATGATATGTAGAATCTGGATGTCCTTTTTCTCAACACTAAAACAATTGTTCAAAACAAGCAAACAAAACACGAGTACCGCCTTTTATTAAACGTCATCACGAGAGCTTCCTAAGTTGTTTCTCTGACTTACTTCCTACTCTCTTAACTTCAGGTTTCAATCCCTATGCAGCAATCTTACTCCACCCTTACTATCTTTTCTTAGTAACTATCCATTCCTCTTGGTCTGAGCCACTCTCTCACAATATGTTCTTCTGGGTAGCAGAATATGGAGCAAGGCTTGTGTTGATTTTGTGCAGCCCACATTCCTGGAATGTTAGTGCTAAGCACAGAATTTGACCTGTAACACAGTGAAGAAAGAGTTCAAATGCAAACTCCAAAGATATCCATCCCACAGAATAAATGCCAATAAGCAATTTCCTTTTCCCAGCCTACCAGAGATTTTCATCAGATAGCCCATAACAGACAGAACCCGTGCCAATATTTTATAACCCATAAAATTTCTTCAAGCAATTGTACAGATTTCCAGCCATCCTTTGATCAGTCTTTGTAACAGTGACTCCAGGCCTTTGCCTAAAAATTATTCCTAGATCTCGATATACATACAATGGAAAAGATCTGGGCTTCAGAAAGCCTCTCATTAAAGCGTTAATCTGTTCCACCACATTCTTCCAAGACACAGCGATCAGAATTCTAGCCAGGCACAATGGACAGCCCTAATAAGACTGATAGAAACAGCTTAAGTAATTGGATTGCTGTATGGGATTGAATGTCTGACAACAAGAGATAGCCATCTCTCCCCACCACCATATCTCTGTTCCAGCAATGAATTCATTTAGCAATGCACTTAGAGGTTCCAGGGAGAAATGACAGACTAGGGACACAAAAGCTGGGCTGATGAACCCAGAGAAAAAGGCTCTACAAATTCAAAAAAGTTAATTATGGTGAACACAGGAGCAGACAATGACTTGTTGAATCATTACCATAATCACATTACTGCACTGGTCTCTAGTTCTTGGCCCAGGGTTGTTGGCTCCTACTCTTTCTAACCCTGTGCCGTACCCATTTGCTGCCTATAATCATCAATACATGAGTTCTAAGCTAACAGGCTCTTAATTAGCACAGTGTGTATACTAGACATTTTTAAAATTTTGGTATCATCTCAACCGATAGAAACTGTGTGTATGGAAGCATTCAAATAGTGTAAAATGGTGCTAACTTGCCTCATATTTGCAACCAAATTGTGACTTTGGAAAGCACTATCATTTGTTAAAATACAATTGCACTGTAAAATCCATTTACACATAACTTGAGATAGGTCTGAGCAAGCATAGGAGAACACAAATCAAAATATTGATTTACAATAGCAGGTAGGTCTAAAGAACAATAATATAATTATGAATGTTGACATTTAAACCAATCATAGCATGAAAAACAGCAAGTAGTGTTTATATTTGGTAAGCCCAAAGCATTTCCAGTTATTATTTTCCTAGATACCCTAACATATGGATTTATCTTTTCCCCATTCCCTTGTCAATGCTGATAACCAAGAACTGAATTCTTATTTGATTGTGGTGTTTGCCAGTGGTCACACACTTTTTAACTGTGGTACTTGCATAATTGATGAGCAGAGCAGGGATAACACTAGAGTTAGAAGCTTCAGACACATTCTGGTTGTAAAGTTCACCAGAGATCTTTCTGACCAGAATACCCCCACATTTTACCTCTGGTACTTACTGGCGTCACACACTTTAGTTGTGGTGTTCCTAAAGGCTTGATTGTGTTCCAAAAATGACACTATATGTGTTGGGGAGCTGAGAATCCCTGATAAAAATATGCAGAGATTGTGAGGTACACCAGCAATTGAACTTAAAACCTCACACCTGCAAACCTAGTGTATTTTGCTGCTGAGTATCCCAAAAGGACCATGAGCTGTTTATTTCTTGAAGGCTGAGTATTTTGTTTCCTCAGTAGTGATATATGATGATTTGCAGTCTTAACTTCTCTGGGACAGTTTCAATCTGTATGGAAAGAATAGCAGTTGGGAAATGAGAATAAAATCATATTTTATAATAAATATAGACCGTGGTATAATATTTGTTTTATAATAAATATAGACCGTGGCTAAAAGTAGAAAAACACAGAAGTAGTAACAATAATATAAATTACATTATTAAATAATAATTATATTAGACATGCAACTTGGGGACAGAACTCCACAGAGTTCTACTGGAAAGTACTAATTTAGCCATACTATGTTCTTAAGAGTTCAGGGATCATTCATTCCATACTAAAATGGAAAGAAAACGCAAAGCCAGGATAATTTTGCTTTTCCAAATAGTGGTATCAAGAGAGCGTAAATACAAATGTCTTCACATCTTCTCCAACACTCTAGGTCTTCAAAGAGCATCTTTCAGCCAAGATTCATTGCCCAAATTGGCAAAGAGACAGAATCAACTTCAAAGTCCAGAAAATGACTGTGGATCATAATTGAAAATATACAATAGCATGTTGTATAAGGCTGGCATGTTTGTTCCTTCTCAACTCAGCAAACCAACAACTGAAGAACACAGTCCCAAATGCTTGAAATTATAACCATGAAAAAGATTGAAAAACTTCTAATTATGGTTATTTTTAGTTTCAAGGTAAATTGTGAGCAGGATCACTCAAACTTTCTAAACAAGAATTGGGGCAGAGCAGTGATGATCATTTCTTTCAAGAAAGGACATTT
Organism: Cryptotis parvus; assembly: GCA_021461705.1. Classification (NCBI taxonomy): domain Eukaryota; kingdom Metazoa; phylum Chordata; class Mammalia; order Eulipotyphla; family Soricidae; genus Cryptotis; species Cryptotis parvus. The sequence goes on along the minus strand of JAJIBD010004419.1, from coordinate 101,571 downwards.
CTGGGGCCAGAGTGATAGCTCAGTGTGTAGGGCATTTGCCTTGCATGTGGCTGACCCGGGTTCAATCCCTGCATCCCATATGGTCCCCTGAGCACTGCCAGGAGTAATTCCTGAGTGCAGAGCCAGGAGTAACCCCTGAGCATTGATTGCCAAGTTTAAATCACCATGAAATACATAGTTACAAAGCTGTTCATGATTGGATTTTTTGTCATACAGTGTTCCAACATCCATCCCTTCACCAATGTACATTTCCCACCACCCATATCCCCAGTTTCTTTCCTTCCACTGCCCCCCCATTCTGTCCCTACAGCAAGCAATCTTCCTCGGCGTCCTCCTCCACTTTCTTGTCCTCCTCTTCTTCCTCATCCTGCTCAGGTACCATATGGGGTGCCTGGGATTGAACTTCGGATCAGTCACCTGCAAAGCAAACTGCTTTACCGGGCCTAATTTGAAGTATATCTATTAGAGTAACTTTCATTTTGCAATATTGATGTCACAGACACGGTGTGGTCACAGATATAGACTGTGTGCATGAGGAAATCATTGTTTCCATTGAAGGAGTGACCTCTTAGAAGTGTCCTTTTTTTTTTTTTTTTTTTGCTTTTTTGGGTCTCAAAAAGCAAAAAAAAAAAAAAAAGCAAAAAAAAGGACACTTCTAAGAGGTCACTCCTTCAATGGAAACAATGTTTCCTCATGCACACAGTCTATATCTGTGACCACACCGTGTCTGTGACATCACATATTGCATAATGAAAGTTACTCTAATAGATATACTTCCAAATTAGGGGGCCAGCAAGAGAGTACAGGATTTATACCGTGGGTAAAGGATTTGCTTTGCTTGTGACTGATTCGAAGTTCAATCCCTGGCACCCCATATGGTACCTGAGCAGGATGAGGGAAGAAGAGGAGGACAAGAAAGAGGAGGAGGAGGAGGAGGACGACGACGAGGAAGATTGCTTGCTGTAGGGACAGATGGGGGTGGGTGAGTGGAAGGAAAGAAAATGGGGATATGGGTGGTGGGAAATGTGCATTGGTGAAGGGATGGATGTTGGAACACCGTATGACAAAAATCCAATCATGAACAGCTTTGTAACTATGTATTTCATGGTGATTTAATTTTATAAATAAATCAATAAAAATAAAATGCCTGATTCAAAATGCAATATATACATATAGCTTCTAAAAGGGACTGAAATCACAACCAATCTCTGTGTGACACAATTAAAGCAAATAATATTGACCATATTTATGCACTATTGCATAGAACAGGAAGTGGGTCCTGTATCCTACAGGAACTTCCTCTGCACCACATCAGTCAATAGTATCCTCCTTATCCCCTCCCATCTGTGCTCAGACTTTGTTTTTCATACTTGCTTTTCTTCAGAGCTATTTATTCCTTTTCCCTTTTCCGAGATTATAAAACCCGACAAGGTACAATGCAGGGGAGAGAATCTGCCCATTCATTCCACAAAGTGTTTACGACAAGTCACGCATTCCAAAAGTATGTCCCCAACTGATTAGAATACAGGTTGAAAGACAGGCAGAATCTTTTGTACTTATATACAACGTACATATGCATCCACGGCTTTCCTTTGAGGTCATCACCAATGTACCAAGAAAATAAGAAAACAATGGGCGCTTAGTTCCGATGTTTGCTGTCTCTCTAAATCACCTAACGAAGACTAGAGTACAGCCACAGCTTTGTATAAACCCCAAACCTGCCAGCCGCTTACAGGGTTACAGGAAATATATGTCTACACAGATGGAGCTCTGTCTCGAGTGATAAATACCCATTGCATGTGTGACTAACGGTGAAATCACCTCATTCCTGAGATCACGCCCTGGCTCTTCTCCCAGTTGCTCTGGGGTGATACAGGTTTAGCATGACTGGGTTGAAGATAGGTAGACATATGTCCCCTTCCTCACCGTCATTTCACATTCCCCACCTTTCTTAGCAATGCTCTCAGTCCTTATCCTCTGAAAAGTTCTGATCAAAGAGCCTTTCCTTACCAACTGGTAGCATCTCCTTGGCCATGGGATAAGGATAAAATAAAGAGACTAGGCTCATTTCTATCCTTTAATCATATGCCTCAAGCATTTCTGGATCTGTTTCCACCTGAAGATTATATTCCCCATTGAATTACCTGATTTTCTAGGCCTTTCCCTGTTAAGCATACAGATACTGAAAATTGACAGCCCAACACATGCAAATCACATCGAGCAGACAAATAGTTTTTATTTATGCCCTATACATTCATTGTTTGAAAGCCCATAATCAATATTTTTAAATAAAGATATTTTAATAGGAAGTTAAGTGTCTTCTTGCTTGAAATATTGGCATATACGCAAGCCCAGATCTGCATTCCTGATTTCACCAGAGTAAAGCCTTTTAGGGCATAGAAGCTTTTCTTTCCACTGTATCACTGTATCACTGTCTTCCTGTTCATCATCGATTTGCTTGAGCGGGCACCAGTAACATCTCCATATATCCTGTCTCATGCAAGTAGAGCCCGAGGACATCTGCTTGCTCCAGGAACATAAAGAGCCTCAAACCATTCCATCAGGTCATGGGAATGAGTTCTAAATTGTTACTGGTATTTGGCATCAAATATGACACGGGTAGCTTGCCAGGCTCTGCCGTGCAGGTGGCATACTCTTGTAGTCACCTCTGATCTCCAGCTTTTATTGATGAACCACTTGGGGCGCGTGAGCCAGGCTGTTATCAGTTCTTCTGCTGGGTGAAACTCTGAGGAGAGGGAGTTCGGATGTGGAAAATGGCGGCCCTTGTGGAGTGAGGGGTCGTCTGGCTTCTTGCGACGCTCTTTTCTTTCCATCGCCCCATAATTCCCCTTTCACACACAAATGCTCAGACTTGTGTATATATATATACACACACACACACACACACACACACACACACACACATGGACCTGCCACAGCATAAATTAGACAACCGATCTCAAAACATGATTCCTCTTCTAAGAAAAGAGGAATCTAATATAATTATATAGTATAATAAATATTATAATAATTCTAAAACATAATAAACATAGTCTTCTAATATAAGAAGACTCCATCTACCATCCTCCTTTTCAGTCATGTCAGTGTTTCTGACCAATAGAATGGAAGCGACCACTTTGAGTCCCACAAAATCTCTCACGTGTGATCATCTATTCTGTTCTCTTCTCATTGTAACCAAGACACATGCTCAGAATATAAAAGCCTTGATATGTGTTAAATAAAGCTTATCCCTCCTGTTTAAAAAAAGAAAAAAAAAGAATAAAGCCACTGGATCAAAGGGTCTTAGCTTGGAAAAATTACCTGTCAGAGATGAAACTATTTCTCCCATTTGTACAATTACGCATTTTGAGTTTGCTTTGTTACAGGAGCTACCTGACCTCAACACACCTACCTCTGAACTTCCCAGGAATTTTATGTCATGACTTAGTGCCGTGTGCCCATGGTTCTCACTTTACATTGATCCAGCCATGACTAATCGCTCTGAAACATTTCTTATAGAAATCCACTCACCATGAACTTCAAAAGATGTGCTTCCTTCCAGGGCCTCCTTAATGATTAGCTTTGTCAACACTAATATGTTCAGCTATGATAGTGTCTGAATTTGTCTGGCTTTTAATCTAAATCATTACCTTCTATGCTAAAAATTTCTAGCTCTTATCTATAAGAACTTCTCTTTGGAAAAATAATGAATGCTTATAAAGAGCAGAATGAAAATAAATATCATCTTAGTCTTTGGAACTTAAAGAAATACACTGACATAGACTGGTATATCAGTAGAATTTTTAAAGGTCTAGAAAAATTTAACTTGTCAGAAATCACATATCCAAAAGATAATAAAAAAATAATCCAATCCTCCTTTTTAACTTGCAAGTGCAGGATACTTAATATTATATTTCATCTCTTATTGCAATCCACAGTGTTATTTTATCTTTTTTACTTTATACATATACATGTCTGGAAATTTATGGAATATTTACTTTATACTGAGTACTAAGTCCTTTAATATGTCTTTAAAACTTAATTTCAGAATAAATATATGAACATGTATTATTATCTTCATTTCTAAGATATAAAAAGTGGGATAAAAAATACTTGGAAATAAAACTTTTCTAACATTTCCAAGTGGTGGGAAATAGATATTCTTGGGGTGTGGGGGGCAGAAGGTGGTGTTGGCATGAAACCCTATCATTGACATATAGTAAAACTATAAGTCATGATGACGAAAATAATTTTAATGGTCTATTAGCCATTTCAGTATTATCCTCGTATAGGTGAGTACATTTGTTCATTTGTGTCAGTCAGGATTTCTTGAGGAACAAATCATTATTAAATATGGTAGCTTGAGCAATAGTCACTGGGCTTTGGAGATGAAGATAGTCAGATCTTCAAAATTATATTTCAAAGGGGACACAGCAGGGGAGGGGAAGAATTTGGGAAGTCCTCAAATTTTCAGATTATTTATTTTCCTATATACTTTATATACATAATATGTGCATATGGCCACTTCTGAAGTAACCAGTTTTAAATATTATCTTTTTGTTTATTATGTTTTAGAATTATTATAATATTTATTATACTATATAATTATAATAATTATGGTTATAATTATAATAATTATTATCGTAATTATTACCAATATCTATAATTGCTTTATTCCTTTTCTTCCCCCTCCCAAATTCATAAACCTTACACTAAAATTTTCTAAATATTAAAAGCTAACATAATGGGTTAAAATGATTAGTTATGGTGGATTTCTTTTTTTTTTTTTTTTTTTTTTGGGTCACACCCGGCAATTGCTCAGGGGTTTCTCCTGGCTCTGCACTCAGGAATCACTCCTGGCCGTGCTCTGGGGACCATACGGGATGCCAGGAATTGAACCCTGGCCAGCATGGGCCGGCCGCATGAAAGGCAAATGCCCTATCCGTTGGCTATCGCTCCGGCCCCCTAGTTATGGTGGATTTTTAATAATTGGTCATACATCCTTGATTTTAGAAATATATATGGAAATATTTAGGGTAAATATATCATGTCTATTGTGACTTATTCTAAGGTAATCTGGAGCTATATCTGTATGCTTGTTTGCATATACATATATATAAATTGGAGATCACACCAGTAATGCTCAGGGCTTACTCCTGGAAGCCTTGGGGACCATATGCAATGTCAAGTATTGAATCTGGGTTAGCTATGTGCAAGGCAAGCAAGTACCCCATCTGCTGTACTCTTGCTCCGACACTTATATATCTAATTTTTGAAGCGGATATGCTAGAGAAAAGCAATCATGTACCACACTTTTATGAACATCACCCTTTACTCAGGAAGTGCTCCCAGAAGCATTGATATAGAAATGGGATAATGAAAGAGGGGGAGAGAAGAGCCAAGAGGTAGTAATTTAAGGCAGAGTCCCAGCCCTATTCTGATCTAACAAGTCCCTTTGTGTTGGATGTCAGGCTTAGCTAGCTTGGGAACTTTACTCACAGCTTAATATATTTACATGTTCTTAAGCCAAGGTTCATTCTAATGAGATCTCTCTTCTATGTAAACACTGATAGAAGGTGTGTCACCTTGACTCTGAATAACTTCTGACTTAGTATACATCTACTAAGACTTCCATATTATCTAGATTGGGCACAGCTCCTCTTTATACCCACTGCACCCAACATGGGACAGTTAGAATTTACCAGGAGACTTCCACCCTGGCTACATTCAGACTAAGGTTTAAGATTATAGGAAGGATCGTACTAGTTTGCCCTCACACAGGCGAATGTGGCCCTTTCAGTATACAGAGACCAAGATAATCAGAATCACCCTGGTGCAGAAAATAAATAAGAAGGACCTTATGGGTACCATCTAGATTACATGAAGCCCATGAAATTAATATGTATTTCTTTATACCAGCCCCCTCTCTCCAGTGTTTTACATAAAAGATAATCTCAGAAGGGATTAGTCCTTGGCGTAATCCTTTGTTTATAGCTATAATAGGGTGTGACATCACCCTTCTACACTCTTCTACTATCTAGAAGCTGTTTAGAGCTCTTTGTTGACAGGACCCTCCCTGTCAACAGATAGGATTACTTCAGGATTACTTCCATGTATATAAGGGGACTGACTTGAGAGACTCCCCCTTCTTTTGGGTAGGACTCCTCCTAGGTGAGATTCTCTCTCTTTGGTGGGAGACTTGGGCTCTTGTGTATGTTCTAAGTTCTGACCAGAGTTAAAGTTCTTTCATTATATTGGATTGCGGTGGTATAACTTTTATACTATTAAAAGCCTTTTTGGAACTGCGCCCGGACTCGTGAGTTTTCATCCATTCCCGGCAGCCTCGGAGGTAGAAGAAAACTTCTGTCCTGATACTATCAGGAATCCCAGCGGCTCCCCGACACCTCTGGAGCATAAATTATACCATAGACTTGTCATCACAGCTGGAGGACAGAGGACCAGACTTTCACACAAGTATATCCCAGTCAATGCCTGGGATAGTCATTGGCTACAGGTTGCACCAAGAGAACATACACTTCCACCTACTTTTGGATTCTACTTGAGCAGAGCAATACCAGTAGTCCAAGGCCATTCTCCAAAGAAGCCAATAGTTCCCACTATTCAATCAAATTCCACAGAGAATGAGTCACGAGTACCCTGGCCCACAGTGAAAGGAATACAAGGACATCTAGAACATACCTTCTGTTAGCCTTGAAAGTATCCTATCCTCTTATACTGTGTAAAATATGTTCATTAAGCAACTCCCATCTGACCTTTTATATAAACAAAACTTGAAAATCTAGTTGGTTCACAATAACTTCTCACTTATCCCAGTCTATTTCCATAAGGTATTTGCTTGAGTCTATAATGTCAGATCAGGAACAGAGGGTGGGGTAGGTGGGGCCATCTTAGATAAGGAACGTAAAATCAAAGGGTAAGAAGCAGTGGAAACAGACCCATGTGTGAACCAGTATACCAAGTATAAGGGTAATCCCTCTGCTGGAGAACTGACTCTATGCCACTACCACCCTACAATACACTCAGACTACAGAAATTCATATACTAGCCAACATAGAAGGGATCATTGTTCATAAGGAGTACATCTTGTGTAACACACCATTACAAAATTATTTCAGTATTATGAGGAAGTTGGGGAGTCATTCAGACTGAACTCAGTCTCATCAGCCCTTTTTCTTCTTTCCTTTTTCTAAAGATTCTTGGATGTCTGTGTCTCTATGCAATAGCACCAGCTCAGCCCTAGAGTCAACAAAACATACCGGCTCTAGAAGGTGACTGAGAAGTACAGATGTCTTTCTCTAGGTTATTAATTTCCTCATAAGTACAGAACCTGATTTGCCCAACGATAGCCTTCTGATCCGATTATTAGAGACCCTAGAACATTTGTATAGAGATGATATCTTGGACTTGAGCAAGGGGTACAGTTTCACTGACATGGCAGGACTTTGTTTTTTTTTCTGAAAATGGCTTCATTGATGTCTCTGGCCCTGTATTGTCTTTTTTTAAAATTTTTTTATTTTTACAATTACAAAGATATACAATTAAAAAGTTCATATTTGGGTTTTGGTCATACAGTGTTCCAGAACCCATCCCGCCACCAGTGCCCATCTCCCACCACCAACGTCCCCGGTTCCCTCCCCTTCCCCCAGCCCACCTCCATGGCAGGTTCTTTATTTCTTTCCCTTTCTCTCTCTTTCTCTTTTCCTTCCCTTCCAGACTATGGATTACAGAACATACATTAAAAGGTTGTCATGTGTATCTGTATTGTCTTTAGAACCTTACTAATCCTGCCTCTAAAATTTGAGTCTTTGTTCTTTCCATCTTCTTGAATTTGGGTGAGAGTTTTGAACGGCAATAGCTAGTAAAATGTGGTTGATACAGTGCTATGTTGCTTGATCATGAAAAAAAATTTTCCCTCTCTCTTCCTCCCTTTCTTTCTCTCTCTTCAAATGCAAAGTTCAAATGTCCATTTTCCCTCCAATTGTCCTGGCAAAGTTTCGGCAGACAGGCAACCTCAACCATCAAACAAGTAATCAAAAACCCTACAGATAACTGTAGGCCCAGTCTTCAGTATGCACAAGACCTGTCCAAGTGCTTCTCAGCCTTTTTTCCAATCTTGACTACTTTCAGGCTTTGCTTCTTCTCCTGTAATTCCCCATGTCCTACTGCTTGGTCCTCTAGTCTCATGTCATGGCTCCCATTTATGCCATTTTTTACCTGTGTCCTTATTGGACTATCATGGGGCTCACCAGAGATCACATGGCCCCACTTGAGAAATGCAGCTCTAGACAACGTTGAATAGAGCAGATGTGAGCTATTCCTCCAAGTACTGTCCAAATCCATAGCAAGAGCCCAGGGTTCAGCTCAGAAATAGAAAAACATAAGTTTCATGTATGAGACCCTGAGTTCTATATCCGGCATACACAAACACAAAAAAGATTTATAAGAAAAATAAATATAATTGCTATTGCTGATTTTAGTCCCTTGACTGGGTAATTTGTTTTGCTGCCATAGTAACTCATTTCAGTAAACTTTGGAATTTCTGTCTTCCTGCCGGTCCCTTACTGAATACATGACCTCTTGATTTCTGATGACCCCAAAGCCCCACTTCCTTTGTCTGGTCTCCTCATCTCACTACTACCCAAGCTGTGGACATGTGGAAAATCAACTCTCATTTATTACACAGTATCTATTGCACTAACAATTTAGGATACTCACTTCCCTTTTGGAAAATGCAATTGGAGAGAAAAATAACATGTATACACCAAGGAAAAAATATATAATAAAAAGCCAAAGATGAAGCTATTCTATTGAGTCAAGTACAAACTTTCAAAGTTTTATTTTAATTTGTTGGCACAGTAAAAGGTGGAGGGTCAAATCTGAAACATCATTCGCTCACTGCCAAATCTTAAATGTAGAGAGTCATTCAAATACACTATTGTCTAGAACCATGTAGACGTCATTCATCCTTGAATCATTCCTATCCAAGACCTGTGAGTACTTATATTTCCAGGCACACCCTAGAACACCATTGTGGAGTGAACCTCTTTCTCCAGCACTGGAAAGTTGGCAATATGTACTCTCTTTTTGGTACATTGGCAAAAGGAAACCTCTCAGACCTCACCCTACTAAATTTTATTATATTTTTATTATTGGAGGGGCCACACCCATCAGTCCTCAGGACCATGGCTCTTAAGCCACCAGAGCTACACCCACTCTACTGACTGTACAGGGGCCATATGGGATCCATGCTAGGGGCCTCGCACATACAAAGCCTGTGCTCTCCCACTAATTTAAATATAATTACACCTAATGCTCTCCTAATAATATTTCACTAACTCACTAGCCAGTAAATTGATTTGAAGTTCCTAATTCTAAGGAGTGTTAGGGAAATTCCTGGACAAATATCCCGGCAGACAGACTACCTTACCTCAAGCAGTAGTTCTTAGCGTAACCTCTGTGCCAGTAACATCAACATCATGGGAAATCTTCCAGAAAGGCAAATTTGACGGTCCATCTGGTCCTCTGGATCACTAGGTTGGCTCTGAAATTTCCTTTTGGGCAAGCCAGAATATCATTCTGATGCATATTTGAGTGAGGATTTTTTATTTAATCAGTAATCAGCAATCATCATCAGTTGCTGAAGAGGGAGACTGCAGTAGTACTGTCCATTGGATATGAAGCTGTAACTTGGAAACAGAATGAAAATGAAACCCCTGATTTCAAAGAGATTCTGGAAGAAGACAAGAGCAAGCTTCAAGCTAGGGGAACAAAGGGAAGAAATTGAAGTGCTCAAACTTTGATGCTTCAAGGATGGGGGGGCAGGTCCTGCAGAAACGGGAAGGAGTGTCAGAGAAGGCTCTAGGGTTCAGCTGGTGCTTTCTTCAGGACTGAGTGTCAGCAGACCAGATATAGGCTATTTCTGCATAGTCCACCTCTGATTCTGATGCCCAGGTCTTGAAGGACATACCCTGGAGTCAGTTCTGCGAGTGGTGAAAAAATACAAACTGCAGCACTTTGCTGCTGCCACAGAGAGCAAACCTGAAGCAGGAAGCATGTTACCCTAGCAGACTGGCATCCTGATCTATAGCCACTATTGGCAGCAGCTGGCAGAGTTGACCAGGGATTAACAGGGTCTCAAAGAGCAGAAGGGGGTTTAGAGTTGAGAAGCAATAATCTAATAACTGACAACGACTAAGTTTAATTAGAAAATGTTCTGCTATGGAATGGTATGAGAGTGGTCCCAGGATAAGCAACAGGGATCTATAGCAGTGAATCCTCTCAAACACTCTGCTCTTTCCCAATCCCTTTGTCCTGTCTCCTTGCATGCCTTAAATCCAGTGAAAGATGCTCACCCATTCTCCTAGTGAAGGTGTAAAAATAAAAGGCTTTCCACTTTCTCTTTAAGAGAGCTTTCTCCAGAAATTAAGGGGGAGAAAAACAAATCAATTGCCAGTGAAGAATAATGACTTTTCTTGAGAATCACAAACATGCAGATATACCTTCAGACTTTTCAATCAGTTATATGTATGCCCCTCACCCACCACCCCACACTACCATGTCCATGGACACCCCAGGAAGAATATATTAGAAAGTACTGGAATAGGGCCAGAGTGATAGTGTTCAAGAGCTTTGCCTTGAACACGCAGGCCCTGGTTCAATCCCAGGCACCCCATATAATCCCCTGAAGCCCGCCAGGAGTGATTCCTGAGTACAGAGTCAGAAGGAAGCCCTGAGTACCTCTAAATGTGCCCCAAAAAGAAAGAAAGAGGAAAACTCCTGATATTATTTTTTTCTATATGAAAATGATGGTTAAAAAGATAATACACCCTGCCCACTAGTAAGACCCTCAGAGGCTGGAAAACCTCATGCATCACAACCGCAGCCACTTTCAAGGTCCAGACTCCACAGCTCGGCAGAGCCACACCCAACCTGAGTTCAAACCCAGGTACGCATGACTCGGTGATCGAATCCACCAGGTTTCCTGGGGAGCTGAAGCTGTGGCGCCCTCCCCCAACTCAATGCCCTCTGGCAAGGTCTGGTGGGCCCACCTAGAACTGCGACAGGCTGGTACCATACCTGGGGTCCCATGTACCCCCATAGCGCGTGGATGCAGAATGTCCACGTGTTATCTTAAAACCTAGTATATTCATCTAACTGGTATCCCATCATATTTTCTAGAAAAAAAGTGTGGGCACGAGGTGTGGTCTGGGGGACCACCTCAGTAATTTCCTCTACAGTGGACTCCAATGGCATAATGGAGATTTGAGGATCTCCATTGACTTTTGTCTAACACTATGTTCATCGACCGTATTTAGAGAACTAGCTCCAACAGAATGGATTGTTCAGTGTATGAATGGGAAAAGCTCAAACAGACGTTGAGATAGATGTGAAATAAGTATTGTCAGTAGCTGTACTGATGGTGTGTCTGGGATTGAAAGTAGAAAACCACTGTGTTCTGGAAACCAGAAAGTGAATCCAAGAACAGACTCCCACACATCAGCCTAGGAAAAACAAAGGCATGACCTTATCATTACTATTTCCTTATATGAGCTGTAAGGATCAAAATAATTGATGCTGGCGAAGTGAGCAGGCATCGGGAGGGGGATGGAGGGTGGGTGGGAAATGCGGGTCTTTGGTGGTGGGGGGGCACACTGGTGGTGGGATTGGTGCTGAATGATGAATCTTGCCAGCAACTGTATTGTGAAAAAGTTTGTACTTTGTAAATCACGGTGTTTAAAATAAATCATTAAAAAAAAAAAGATAATACAACCCATGTCCCACCACTGCCATGTAAATTATCTATTTGCCCTGTTCCAGAGATTCATAGATAGATCTTGAAAGAGATCAACTAGCCACACAGATTCCTCAGATACTCAGTCCCAGCTGAGACCTCTGGGGCTATCTAGGTAGCGGGGACAGGCAAAGTTCCCTCCCTACACACCCTTACAGCAGCACTCACACCACAACCACAGTGACCATGCATACTGCTGGACTGCCATTTAAATATTCTGGATTTTCTGTAGTGATATCTCCAAACTGTACAATACTAACATCCTGGTAGAAACCAGCTAATCTCAATTAACAAAAACATTAATACCGAAGGATTAACTTGCAGTTTAGTAAACCCTTAGGCAAGGACTTAATGTCCCCCAGTGAGATAATTCACAAAATTTCTTCTACTTAAGTATTTTTTTATTATGCCTCAGGGCAGGCTTGAGGGGTGGTTGGGAAAATGGAGAAAGTGGTGGGGGAAGATGACAGTTTTGGTAAGATTAGTGTTGTAACTGCCTATAACAAACCATATAACAAATAATGAACAACTTGGTAAACCACGGTGTTTAAATAAAGTGGGGAAAGTGATAATTGAAGCTTTTTTTAATACAAGGTAAAACAGACCGCCACCACCATGTTGACTGATCTACTGGTTCGGCTCTACTGATTGCTGACTAAATCTCTGAGGAGATGGGGAGACAATCAGCTAAATTCATGGAAACACATGTCCCTGCAGCTAAAAGCTCTGGGGAGTCCTCGAGAGGCGGGATGACTCTGCCCTGCCAAAGCCCTGGAAGCCACGCCCACACCCCACTGCTGCAGCATTCCCACCCAACCCCTGTACTTCTGGGAGCCTCAACCACCTCCCACAGCTGCTGCCCTGGCAACTCATTGGTCCAGACATAGATCCTCTCTAGACAGTGTGGCCATCCTCCTAATCCTTCAATACTGAAATTCCAATAGAAACACGCCAAATGAGATGGGAAAATAACATAGAAGCCAATTAAACCCAAACAAGCAAACACAATAACACAGAAGACTCAGCTAATAGCAAACAGCTTTCTAAATTCTTAGACAAGACTTAACAACCCCTTGATGAAATACAATAATTTTCACATAAAAATGATGTTTTACAATGGAATACTATGCAGCTGTTAGGAAAAATGAAGTTATAAAATTTGCCTATAAATGGATGGACATGGAGATTATGTTGAGCGTAAATTAGCCAGAAGGAGAGAGACAGATACAGAATGACTGGATTTATTTGCATGGCATAAATATATATGTACATATTATGATACCAATATCCAAGGTCAAGTGAAACATATATCAGGAGGTCTTGTCAAAGGTGGAATTATCACAAACGTGTGGGAGTCAGAGTTTAGGTAAGACAGAAAATGGAACAGGGTGCTAATAATAGTCAAGGGTACTAATGCCAACCTAGAACTGAGCATTAAATAGAGGCAAAAGGATTCACATGACAACCTTTTAATGTATGTTCTGTAATCCATAGTCTGGAGGGGAAGGAAAAGAGAAAGAGAGAGAAAGGGAAAGAAATAAAGAACCTGCCATGGAGCAGGGCTGGGGAAGGGGAGGGAACCGGGGATGTTGTTGGTGGGAGATGGGCACTGGTGGAGGGACGGGTGCTGAAACACTGTATGACCAAAACCCAAACATGAACTTTTTTTAATTGTATATCTTTTTATTTGTATATCTCACGGTGGTATAATAAAATACTTTTAAAAAAAATGATGTTTTAGATCTATTTATTTTAATATTGCATCTTTTTTATCTAATTAATTTCAACTCTAGAATTGTATCAACAGTTGTGACTTTTTAAAAGTTAAAATAAATTTTAAAAATATATTTTTAAAAAACTGAAAAATAGGGGCTGGAGTGATAGCTCAGCGGGTAGGGTGTTTGCCTTGCACATGGCTGGCCCATGCTTGCCCCGGGTTCAATCCCCAGCATCCCATATGGTTCCCTGAGCACCGCCAGGAGTGATTCCTGAGTGCAGAGCCAGGAGAAACCCCTGAGCATTGCCGGGTGTGACCCCCAAAAAAGCAATAAATAAATAAATAAATAAATAAATAAATAAATAAATAAAAACTGAAAAATAGAACACTCTATCAAAATTAAAGTTTTTAAACTCTATAAAAATCAATGAAAAACAAAAACACACTGCATGCTGGACCTTGGTCTACCTTTTCTTGGAAGTTGTTACAACTGCAGCTTCTCTTAATTCTTGATATTCATGCCAACTCTGAACGTTGTCTTTAATGTATTTTATTTCATGAGGACTGCTTTGTCTAAGTTCAACAACAAAATAAATTTAAAATATTTCTTATAAGAGTTGAACAAACAGTTTGAGGCTCTTCGTATTCCTGGAGCAAGCAGGTGCCATTGGGCTACACTGGCACATGATAGCGTCAAATGGAAACGTTACTGGCGCCAGCTCGAGCAAATCGACGAATAACGGGATGTCAAGTGATCAAGTGATCTTATAAGAGTCTGTGTACCATTTCTACTCAAATTGCCTCTTTGTAGAAAGGGTATTTTCAGGCTAATTTAGTTTCACATATCACCCAACTTTGGAAAGCTCCCTTTGGGCTGGAAGATGAAGCACTTCTTGGATTTCAAAGTTCTTCAGAGTCTGGTCATGATTATCAGAATCTTCTCTTTCACTAACACCATGGCTATGTCACCTAAACACAGGCAAGTTTATGTTTGGAGACTTTCTTACAATTTACCTATCCCATCTCCTTTTCATAATTCACCCTTCCAGCCCTATCTATTACATAAGATTTTCCCCAACTAAATAGTCCACCTATAGTATCTTTCCTCTTTTTACTTATTATCATCTCTGTAGCATATATGACAACTCTAATAATAATTGGCATTTCATCTGTCTTTGCTCTTCAGTGAAAATGTGACATGCAAAGAAAACTGAGCTTTACATAGGCCCCTAAATACTTAATAAATTTAAAACTTAGGTTATAAATATGAACATACATAACAAAGTTTTTGTTTGCAAACAACAGAAACACATGTCAACAAAAATTACAAGGTGCTTAAGACTAACACAAATTATACAATTATTTTATAAATTCTTTATTGGAGGATTCTAATGTTACTTTATTTTTTTTTAATTTTTTATTATACCACCGTGAGACATACAATTACAAAGGTGTTCACAATTGGTTCTTGGTAATACAGTATTCCAGCACCCATCCCTTCAGCAGTGCCCCATTTCCACCACCAATGTACCCCACCCCTCCCACACACCCCCAGGCTGCCTCAACAGCAGGTAGCCCTGTTTCCTCTCTTTCTCTCTCTGTCTCTGCATCTCTCTCCCTCTTGCTTTACACATTGTGGCTAGCCCTGCAGATTCTAATGTTACTTTAATACGCAGAGGAATATGCCATATTCATGAAAGGTAAAACAACATGTAAAAGAAACACCAATGTGTAAGCTAAAATGCAATTTAATTCAATCCTAATAAAAAATCTACAAATTTCTTCAACATTAATAATCAAATTATAAAGACCATTTTGAAGAGACGAGTCTCAAGAACAGTCAAAGCAGGGGCCCAACAGATGATTCAATGGCCTAACACTTGCAGTAAGCGCAAGACCAAGTGTTCAAACCCTAGCGCTATCCACAAATGCGGAGGAAAGCCTGAGAGCTCTGCTGTTCGGGATCTCTAGTGACAAGAGACCTAGAAGCTGCAAGGTTCAGCAACTTGAGAAACTCAGTGCAAACATGCAGTGCAAACATGAGCCCCTGAGCTTTTTTTTTTTTTTTTTTTTTTTTTTTTTTTGGGTCACACCTGGCAATGCTCAGGGGCTGCTCCTGGCTCTGCACTCAGGAATTACTCCTGGCGGCGCTCGGGGGACCATATGGGATACCGGGGATCGAACCCAGGCCGGCATGAGCCGGCGCGTGCAAGGCAAACGCCCTACCCGCTGGGCTATCGCTCCGGCCCGAGCCCCTGAGCTTAAATCCTCAAAACTGCACATGAGCTAAAGCATGGTCTGGGGTCTGCAGCAAAGAAGAAAACAAAAGAGCGTAAATAACTGAGAAAGAGCAATAAAAAATGTATTAACTAAATATCTAATGCATAATGATTGTGATGTAAAGAACTGTGACACTGGCACACTTTAAACCCTGGCCATAAGGATTTGAAAAACTAGAAGGAGAACAAAGACAAGACCCTGGAACATTCTCATTCATATAAGAAAATGTGACATATTACTGAGGAGGCACAATAGGTCACTGAGGAACAATGACCTATTAATGTTGCTGGGTCAGGTGGTCATGTAGGAAACCTTAGATCTCTGCAGCACAGTCTGCACAACAATCTATTCCAGGGGCCGGAGTGATAGCACAGCGGGTAGGGCATTTGCCTTGCACGCAGCTGATCCCCGGCATCCCATATGGTCCCCTGAGCACCGCCAGGAGTAAGTCCTGAGTGCAGAGTCAGGAGTACCCCTGAGCATTGCTGGGTGTGACCCAAAAAAAAAAAAAAAATCTATTCTAAGTATTTAAAAGCCAAATAGTGACAGTGTAGGAGAATCTGCTTGTGACTAAAGAGTAAGCAAGGTTTTCCTAACAACATGAAAATAAACCCACAAATCGCAAATTAGAGATTGAAAAAATCCAGTCCATTGAAAAGTCATATTATATATATCAGAAAATCCTGGGCTGGAGAAATGGCTCAAAGGACTAAAGTGCATGATTAGCATGCTGAAGGCCCAAATATCAATAACCTGGAATGTGTGCTCCTGAACATTGCCAGGAGTAGATCCCCCAATCTGAGCTAGCAGTGGCTCCTGAGTAGCATCAGGTGTGTCCCTCCAGAAAAAGATGCCATTGAAAGATAAAAGTCACATGAGTTATTTTAAGAGGATAATTTTAAATATTCAGTGATGCTGAATATTTACTATCTAGAATGTTTATCATTCCTACAAATCTGTAACAAGAGACAACTCAAGCAAAAAATATAAGATGAACAGAAGATGTGACTTACCAAAGAGGAAACCCAAATATCCAATAGTCATCTATAAAAGCAATCAGTTTCACAAGCAGGTAAGTGCAAATTGAAGCAATAATATTTCTTACTCATCAAAAAGTTAAAGTGTGATGTTAAAAAGAATATAAAACAATGGTACAAAATTATTATACCCTGTAGTGGGCATATAAATTAACTGAAACTCTGGGGAAGAGTTTGGAAACAGACAATATATTCGAAGGCAAATATATGCACTGACCTGCCATTCCAATCAGTGGAAAATATCCAATAATTATCTTCAGTGATATCAACGCTGCACTGAAAGGCAAGTTTCTAAAATTTACCTAAAAATGATGGCCATCAATCCTACCAAGAAATAGGGAGAAGAGATGAACATAAACTTCCCCAAAGAAGACATGCAGATAGCTATCTAATAAGGACAGGGGGAAATCTGTGTCACTTAGCAGCAGGAAAACGCAAATCAAAATAACAGTGAGATACCACCTAACACTGGTGAGATGGGCATGTATCACAAAGAATAAAAACAACCAGGGTTTATGCACATGTAGGGTAAAATGAACCCTTAGTCACTGCTAGTGGGAATACTTGTTCAAATATTTAGGAAAACAACATGGCCACTTCTCAAAAAAGCTTAGAATTGAGCTTCCATAGGACTCAGCAATTCCACCTCTTGACATCCACCCCTAGAATCCAACCCTCTATTTAGAAAAGATACTTGTGTTCCTATGTTCACTATAGCACTACTCACAACAGGCAAACTCTAGAAACAACCCAAGAGCCCTGAAACAAATGACTAGATAAATAATGGAATACTACTCTACTACAATAAATGATTCAATCATGCGTTTGCTACTCCTACCTGGATCTGGAGAATACTGCATGGAGTAAATATAGTCGTAAAGAGAGGGAAAGATACAGAATGATCTCTTTTATATGTGGGCTAATAAGAGACATAGTAAGGGAGCAATAAATAGCCAAAGGAGCAGAAACTGAGAACACGTCTATAGAACTGAGGTTAAAAGGAAGTAGGTCGACCTGGGGATGGGGCAGGGAGTGAGGCGAGGGACAATACTCTGGTGTGGGTATGGCATCAGAACACTGCATGAATAAAATCCTATCATTCACAGTATTATAAATCATGGTGCCCAACACTAAAATTAATCTAAATGTAAATGATGGTCAATTTCCTTTCCAGAGCTAGAAACTCAACTCAAGGTCAACTTCATATCTCAAGTTTACCAAAGCAGACTAACATCACCAAGTACCCATTCTAATGATCCTCTAAGAACCTCAGATACTTAACACTGATAATAACTTTGATTTAAAAATAGTAATAACATTCTCTGTCACACCTTACCTTGGATAGTTAGTTTCCCAGCAGCTCAGGTATGATTTAAATAAGCTTAATTCCCCAAAACAAACTACACCAAGAGTAGTTTTATCACTTTCTAATAACTATGCTCCAAATGCAAATTTAAGCCAAATGATACTAACACTGGGGAAAAAGAACAGGCCCTGAAGCCAATGTTATTATAGCAACAATTTTATATCTGTAACTCACCTGATAACTTTTTAATAGAATCAGAAATTTAAGAATGAAAAAAGTTTGGTGTTGAACATTCAATGCTTAAACATAATTTCGATTCCCCCTTTACAGTCAGAATAATTATTCTCTCCACTTTATACCAAGAAAGAAAGAGCAAAGGCTACTACTAAAGGTAAGCTGGGCAAAATTTCCAATGAGGGGCCTATCTTTTGTCCATTGCTTTTAGTGGCTTCCAATGACCTATTAAAGGTATACCCTCAGCCCAAAAAAGGGGGAAAGAAACTATAGCTTTGTATTCCCAACTCATGTATCTTTGCTTGCAATCTTGCATTCAATTTCAGTGTAATATGAAGAGGCCTATTCTTTTACAGAAAGTTCCCTCTTCCCACCAGGCTTGTTTGTTATTTTATGTGTTTCTGCATCATTTGTAGGCTTGGCTTTGATCTGCATTCCTCCCGCATGTGGGGTTTCCTTTTCAGCTACCAAAAGGAAAGCTGGTTTGTTTGAAAATCTGTTTATTTGAAATTTTTTTTTTTGCTAGCCCCAAGTCCCTGTCTTTATCAGGATATGCAGAGCTCTGTGTCTGCCATCTCAGACATTAACTTTTTGTCCCTAAGGAAAAGGCAAATTGGACATAATGCAGCTTGCCCATTTGTGTTTGGTATATTCTGAGAAAGAGGTTTTAGAGGCTTTAGTGTGGAGGTCAGAAAAGCGATACTTTACCAGATATATTTAATCAGCAGTAAATCTTCCATGTTTAGACATTAAAAAAAAACAAGGAGTTTCCTTTTTCAGTGTTTCTCAATTAGAAATATCCTCAGCAAGCACATTCACCCATGGCCAAGGGCATCTCCATTTTTACTAGCAAGAGCAAGGATTTAGGCAACAAGATGGCATTGCTCTGCCTGACTAAATCAAGCTGGTCAGGCAAACCCAGGTAAAAGCGAAAACCCAAATATCACACAAAAGCAGCACTCTTGCTAGTGTCACGTTTTCCAAAATATTTTCCTTTTGAAAGAAAAGGCGCTGCTTGGTCAGGGTGGCTGCTAGTTTGCAATGAACATCCCCACACGGATTAACGAGCACTGGCCACATGATGAGCAGTGGACCCATGTTGGCTCCTGTGGGAAAAGGGGGCTGTGATCACCCGACTCAGGATGCCTTCGTGGCCGGGAAGGACCTGGTACATGCAGGCATCAGTTGGAGACAACATCTTAAAGTCACTGTCAGTATGTCGGGTAGATGGAGGGGAAAGGAAGAGGTTTTCTTGTGGGGGACAAGGTCATAGGTTCCTTAAACCAATGCCATAGACTACTCTTTATTTCCTTTAAGTGATACTGGCTCTCAACCAAAGTTTCCAAGAACAGTTCTCCTTAGAAGAACTGAAGCAGTCTATAGACAAAACAGAGAGAGGAAATAAAAGCTCTCTGAATGGGGAAGAGAGGAGACATTCTCCCACATCCTCCTAAAGCCTCTTTGACGGAGAAACAGGATGTGTTCCCCAAGGAGCTTAAGAGACAGTCAGCTCACGAGATGGCAGTGGACAGGCCCCTCTCTTTGGAGGGTTAGCCAGCAGGATTCATTCTGGGAATACAAACAAACTTTGGAAAACAATAGGCAGGACCAGGAAGGAATGGGAATTATTTGTCTGTTTTTAATAGAATCCTGCCTTCAAATTGTAGCTTTGCTCTAGGAAAAAAAATCATGCCTTTCTTTAAAGTTACACATGAACAGTTTCTGGCTTCAAAAGATAGAGATCAAAATAAACTCCAGTTGCTGCCTAAGAACCCCTTTTTCAGGGACGCTGGGCCTCAATTTAGGCTGCCTTGGGACAGGTGGCAAAGTCTACAAAATACAGCCAGCCAGGTAAAATGACTCCAAACTGAGTTTTTTCCCCCAGCTATTCAAACAATTGCAAACCTCAAATGGGAACGATGACGGAGCTGTCTGCACCCAGTCCTAGACGCTTCTGCCTTCTCAGATTGGACATCTGAAGTGAGACTTTTACATCCTTGCACATCAATACTTTATATCCCCTTCGGTCACAAAACCTTAAAGTCCGTGTGTTTAAAGTAACCAATACTATGTGTTAAACCAGAGGACTTTTCTTTGGGAGAATGTTTAGATTAGACATTGTATGTATCTTTTAAAACAAGGTGAATGTTCACTATGTGTTACTTATGGGGTCCAATAAGAGAGTAAGTTGGGATTAAACTGAATGGAGGGTTTCCTCTTGGGAGATCAGGAGCAGCAAGAGGACTCAGAAAGATCTGGATTTGAGACTCAGACTAGGAACATGATAATACGGACTAAAAAGACCAGAAGAGGAGGAGGGCTGGAGCAGCAGAGATAGTGCAGCAGCTAAGGGCAACCTGACCGCGATCCCTATCTCCCTCTCAGGGGAGTCTCCCGGGGTGATCCCTGAGTGCAGAGTCAGGAGTACACCCTAAGCACCGCTGGGTATGGCCCTCAACAACAAAAAAGAGGGGGTGATGTCTTCCTTCCTAACAAGCTCTCAGGAGAAGTATGTTTAGGTGGGGGTTGGGAGTAGGGGAGGGTTCTGGTAAGCAAACTCTCTGTAACATTTATCACTTTGGGGACTTTCAGGCTTTTCATGTATTTAGGTAAAACACAGATAATGGCTCTCATTGGAAGGACTTTGATGCCACTCACTGTTTTTCATCAAATCTCCAGCAGCCAAAGCACCAAACCTGTCATTGTAATAAAATTCCCATTGAGGATGCCCAAGAGATGGTACAGCAGGTTGGGCTACAGTGCCTTACAAGCGGCTGACCAGTCTGATTCCTGGCAGCACATATGGAGAAAGAAACATAAGGCTTCAGTTATACCGATGATATGCGAGTGATAAAGTCAGAGATCCAAAACACAGACTCAACAACACTGCAAACATGAGATCTAAGCTGCAACAGTGGAACTTTGTATTGTTAACAGGTGATGATGTTGCAGGGAACTGAAGGGTGGGAAAGGAATATGGGAAGACTGGTGGAGGGAAGTTGACACTGGTGGTAGGATATAGTACCTGAATAGTACATGCTAAAACTTAACTATCAATTACTTTGTAAATCAGAGTTCTTTAATGAAGAATAAAGAAGGACTGCGGAAGACAACAACTACAATGACCCCCTGAGGCCATAACTCCAAACAAAATTCCCTAGAAAATTTACTCAAGTTTAATCCCTTTCCTTAAGTGATAAACAAAGACATATATTCAAGAATTCTGAGAAGGGTCAAGCAAAGCATTTGAAGTCAGGACCATATACCACCAGCAGTAGCAACTGGTAGCATGATTAAAAGGCCAACACACAGGCCTACCCCAGACTCTGAATCAATATAGTGGTGAGCTAAAGTGAGTAAATTTGTTTAAAACATTTCAAAGTGAGTCTGGTGTATGCTTAACTGTGAAAAGCACTAAGATAGAGAACTATCTAGCAGTTGACTAAGATGTTTATCCCTGAAGAACCTTGCAAATGCAGGGAGAAAACTGCAAGAGGGCAGACAGAAGATAGCAGGTATCAGGAATAAAAAAACGGAGCATATTAGGGGCGGAGCGATAGCACAGCGGGTAGGGATTTGTCTTGCATGCAGCCAACCCGGGTTCAATCCCTGGCATCCCATATGGTCCCCTGAGCACTGCCAGGAGTAATTCCTGAGCAAAGAGCCAGGAGTAACCACTGAGCATTTCTGGGTGTGACACAAAAAGAAAAAAAAGATAAAAAAATGGAGCATATTAATCCCATGTATTCCTAATAAGAGTGCGTGAAATCAATAATCAAATCTTAAGTGGATACATGAAGCCTTTCATGCCACCCTTATCCATTTTAACAGCACAAAAACAAAGGCAGAGTAAGTCCAAAGACTAAATCCTCAACACATTCTTTCAAATATGGGTGAGCTCCACTCAGCTTCAGTGTAAGCCTACTTTGACTTTAAATGTCTAACTACTGATTTCATCCTATTGTGAAATATGTCAACAACCTCTCAGACAGACACACAGATGCACACACACACAGCGTGCACACACACGAGCACACACACACACACACACACACACCAGTATCTTTATTTCATTCACCTTGTTCTTCCTTCTCTTGGTCCTCCCAAAGGCCCAGGACTTTGTCACTGCTTGTGGCTAAGCCCTTCCACCCACACTTGTTCTTTCATCTTCTGTCCAAAAGTTGATTTCTGCTGTCCCATGCTTTTGTTGCCATTCAAATCATTCTAACAAGTTTTTCTTTAATAGAGCAACTATTATATAACATATTGCTTCACCACAGTTACATTCAAGTTCTCTTTTTGAAAATCCCATGCAATCACAGATATCTTCAAAGATAAATTAAGCTTCAGAATGCAAACCATTATGTCCTCATACTTTGGCCTTAGTCTCTAGAAAAGTTATATATTTATATATATAAACTATATATACATATATACGTATATATACACATATATGTATATATGTATATATGCATATATATGTTTATATACATATATGTGTATATATACATATTACTAGATCACTAGATCACTAGACATCTCGTTGTTCATTGATTTCCTCAGTGGGTGCCAGTAATATTTCCATTTGACCCTATCACCTGCCAGTGTAGCCCAATGGCATCTTCTTGCTTCAGGGATACGAAGAGCCTCAATTGGTTCCTTCAGGTCTTGATGAAGAAGTCTCACCATCTTGTAGGTAGGCGGCCATGTGATCTTTTGACATCCTGTGGGATCCAGTCGGTAACAGCTCTAGTTCAGCGGTCATCTCCAGTAATACATACACATATATGTATATATATATCACTTGTATCACCTGTCTTCCTGTTGTTCACTGATTTGCTCAAGTGGGCACCAGTAACATCTCTATACATCCTGTGGACATACAGGACATCTCTATACGTCCTGGCATGCTAATGTAGCCCAAGGTCATCTGCTTGCTCCAGAAACACAAAGAGCCTCAAACCATTCGTTCAGGTCATGGGAATAAGGTCTATACTTGTTGCTGGTTTTGGGCATATCAATATAGTTTATATATATATATATATATAGTTATATATAGTTATATATCTATATATAGTTATATATAGTGTATATTATATAGTGTATATTATATATGGTGTATAGAGTATATATTATATATATAGAGAGAGAAATTTTCTCTCTCCTCTGTCCCTGAATTGAACTTTACATTATGTCTCTTCCCATCCATAATACCAAGATTATGATAATAGTAATGAAGGTAAAACACAGGAAAAGCTTGCCATGTTCAATATTTTGATTGAGCTAACTATTTTGTTTGCATTATTTAATTTTCCCAGCTACCCTAAAAGGAAGGTACTATATTTATTTATTTATTTATTTTGCTTTTTTGGGTCACACCCAGCGATGCTCAGGGGTTACTCCTGGCTCTGCACTCAGGAATTACTCCTGGCGGTGCTCGGGGACCATATGGGGTGCCGGGATTGAACCCGGGCGGCATGGGCCGGCCAGTGCAAGGCAAGCGCCCTACCGGCTGGGCTATCGCCTCCAGCCCCAGGTACTATATTTTTAAGTAAAGATTTTTTAGAGGCTTTTAGGAAGGTAAAGGCAGAGAGAAAGTGACAGAGAGAGAGATAGAGGGAGAGAAAGTGAGAGAGAGAGAACACATCTCAAGAGAGGAGCTGCGGGTGACACATGTGCTCAAATGCCACATATGCTCAGCCACGTGGGCACAAGCAGCACATGGGCTCGGGCAGCACATGCACGCCATTCCTTGGTTCAAGGTGGCTTTATAGGTGTTTATCCCAAACCACCCCACATGGGGCTTCGAGCTAAGAGTTGTTGCTAGGGTGGTTGTCAAGGTGGAGGGTGGGGGTGGTATATTTGGGAGTAATCTTCGAAAATGCCTTTTCTTGACCTCTGTTACTACTGGATCTTCTCTTGGAGGGTGGGTTCAGCCTTCTCTGGTTGGGCTCGCTCCAGGTAAAGGGTCTTATCAGGCCTGAGTTCTGTGCTCAAATCTTATCAGTCTTAGGACTAGGTGGTTCTACCATTTCCCAGAAGTTCCATTGCTATGGGGGCCCTTTCCTGTCTGTCTACATCATATTCCCTTCTAGATATTTCACTGAACTCCTTCATGCTGACAAAAGGGACTGTAGACCCTGCCTACACAATGGGTGAAATCTCCTTACTACTTCAGTTTTAATGGAGCCCAGGCAATTAATGTATGTTGTGTTTTCAGAAGCTTTCTCCATCTGCAAGAAAAAGATAGATCAGTTAGGCTAAGGAATGTCACTTTAAAATGATCAGACCCTGGAGAAGTAAAGGCCCTCTCTGCCCTAGTAAGAGCAGAATGGTTTACTGTTTTAGAAAACACAGAAGGTAAAACAACAAAAACAGAAGCAACATAAAGCCATACCTATTCCTATGATTATAAAAAAAAATAAAAATGGAAGAAGCTAGAGGAACCCACCCACCATAATCACAGCCATTTTCAATGTCCGGACTCCACAGCTCGTCAGAGCCCCACCCTCAAGAGAGCAGCTGATTTCAAGCCCAGGATTTCAAGTATTGGCAGTTAAAGTTACTTGGCTTACATAGAGATGGAGCTGAGGTCCCTTTCCCCCATCTCTGTCCCTTCCAGAAGGACCAGTGGACCCTCCCACAAACTCCTTCTGGGCTATCGGCCATGATCCAGAGACACAGACACACAGGGTAGAGCTGCTACCGGCTTTCCAAATGGTGTGCAGCTGCTTTGCAGTCACGCCGATATAAGAAACTAGTAGAAACCAATCACATTCTAGAAACTCAGGAGGTCAGTGCAGGAACAGAAATTGGCCAGACCAGCCCATGGCAAACCAGAAAAAAAAGTTATGACTTTGTCAATACCATTGCCATATGTGGGCTGTGGTGGTCAGTATAATTGGTGCTGGTTGAGGGAGCAAGCATGGGGATAGGGGCGTGGGTTGGGAGATGACGGCCCTTGGTAGTGGGAACACACTGGTGATTGGATTGGTGTTGGGTGATGAGACTTTCTAACTGCTGTATTGTGAAGAACTTTGTACTTTGAAGGCCACGGTGTTTTTATTTTAAAAAAAAAATGAAAAGGAGTAATGTCTTTACCCAATGAGTCTGGTTGATAAAAAAAAAATGACTCACTGTGCCCAGATTTTTCTAATGGTCATAGAAATACCAAGTCATCTCTCCCTCTTTCTCAGTACAGACTGGAGAAGCGTCTGCCCATCCACTGAAGGTGTCAATAAGAACCAATAGATAATCTATACCCTGATCATTTGGACATTTGCATGACATTAAGTTGCCAATCCTCCACTGAATAATATCCTTGATCCTGAACAGGTGGTGTTAGGAGAGGAATGACACATAAAGCACAGTTCTGAGTTACTTCTCTTACAGTCTTGTTTAATGTCTTCACTTAGAAGATGGTTTACACAAATGCTGTTAAAGCATCTCTTCCCAGGTGGTAAACTTCATGTAATCCTTTAATAATTTGCCACTGCATTAGCCCAGGAATTAGCAATTTTCCTTGTTTGGTAAACTATCCATTAACTTCCTTTTAAAAACCTCATTCCAATGCCCATTGTTCCTCTTCTGCAAAGTATTCTGGCATAGAGGAAATGTTCTCTGGATGGGGTATTAGTCCCATGATGGAACAAGAATTAAGAGCTATTCTTCTAGCTAGAGCATCTGCTTGATGATTTCCTTTGCTAATCTCAGTGTCCCCCTTCTGATGGTCTCTGCAGTGGCCCATACTGTGTCCAGTAGTTTTAGAATTTCTTCTCCATGTTTTACTGGATTATTTTCAGCAGTTAAAAATCTCTGTTCCTTTCAAATTGCTGCATGCGAGTGTAAGACTGGGACAGAATATTTAGAGTCAGTATAGATGTATAATCTCAGTACTTCAGCCAATTGGCAGGCTCGGACAAGAGCAATTAATTATGCCTTTTGAGCTGAGGTTCTTCCTGGTCAGGCTAACAATAGCATATGCAGATTTTCGAGTTCCTTCACAAACTAGGTTGCTACTATCAGTAACCCAAGTTTTTTTCTGGACTGCCCAGGGGTGTCTCCTTTAAATGAGACCTTCTAGAATACACTTGTTCAATCACCCCTCCACTCCTATGATCTAAAGTTCCATAAGTTTCCTCAGGGAAGGAATAAGGCTTACTGGATTCAGAGTCTGACAAGTTCTGAGAGTCTCAGAACTCTTCTGGGGAGTCTAAGAGTAGAGCTTGGCATTTTGTCAGTCTCCCATATGTTAGCCATTGATGGCCTTTTATTTCCAGCATGCTCTGGACCTGATGGGGAGCCAGGTCCTTGTGTAAGGAACTGTTATTATTTTCATTCTACAAAGCATGGAACTAGGGCTTAAAGGAGTTAACTACATGCCTGAGATTATCAGTCTGGTCAGTAGCAGAGTTGGGCTTCTAATCCAACTTTCTTTTTATTATTTATTTCCATTAAGGTATAATATAAAAAATACATGTAAACATAATTTTATCCATTAAAAACACAGTCTTGTAAATATTTCTTCTTTATTCAATCCCGTTTTCATTTGACAGGTGTCAACATGGTATTTTTTTTTAGTTTCTCTTTCACTTCAATGGCAGATCCCTGCCTTGATCTGTGTCTTAAAGCTTCCTTTGACCTAACATTCCTGTCCCATTGCACCATAATGCACATACCTGATGACCCTTCTCTGGGAAAGACAGTTCTAGTAAGGTTTTCAGCAATGTTCACCTGAAGACTGAAACAAATTTATACCTTAGCTATTCATTGGGAGTTTTACAGGGTCTCTGCCCAGGGTTGTAACCAGACCCGTTAAGTCAGCATGTGAGGGTGAAGCCAGACAACAATACTTTTTAAAGTTCCCCGGTGACTCCAATATGCAACTAAGAACATGATCATGGACCATTTAATCTCCCCTGCCACTGTACATTTTTTTTACGTACTTATGATAACAAATCCCTCTAGCATGGCCCCATTTGAATGCTTTGGGGGTTGTTGAGGGATAAGCATGGCTCTGAGACCACCCTATAGTTAGCGGAAACTTAAAAACATTTTCTGACAGGGAACTGAAATTTCAGTGGGGTGAGGGGTCTTACAATTTCCCTCATAGAGAACTCACCCTGGAGATATTTATACTCCATACCCTGCTTGGGTCACCGGACAAGGCAGAGGAATTGATTCTTTGTGATATGGGTGGAATTACCTTCTGCTTTTTCTGTAACTGTGCGAACTAGAGCTCCTAGGAGAAATCTTTTCCTATATTCGAAAGACCTCAGAAAAATCTGAGAACCAGTTAGTAGTGAAAAGAACCAATGAATTCTGGAGTGTGAAGAAAAAGTCTGGTGCTCATTCTGGATATAGTTCAAGAGTAACTTATGACTACATTTATTAAAGTGAGAAAACTTGACTATAAGATTCCATACTTCTTGGTATCACTGTATCACTGTATCACTGTCTTCCCGTTAATCATCAATTTGCTCGAGCGGGCACCAGTAACATCTCCATAAGACCTGTCTCATGCAAGTAGAGCCCAAGGGCACCTGCTTGCTCCAGGAACGTAAAGAGCCTCAAACCATTCCATCAGGTCATGGGAATGAGGTCTATAATTGTTACTGGTATTTGGCATATCAAATACAACACGGGTAGCTAGCCAGGCTCTGCCGTGCAAGTAGCATACTCTTGTAGTCACCTCTAAATCCAGCATTTATTGATGAACCGCACAGCCGGGCTGTGATAGGCTGGTCTGCTGGGTGGAGTTCTGATGAGGGGGAATTCTGGATGTGGAAAATGGAGGCTCTCATGAAGTGGGGGGGTCGCCTGGCTTGTTGTGAGGCTCTGCTGGGGTGGTGGGCCAGGACTAGAACCCGCCATCCCTCCCGGACACCTTGTGAGCGGCTGGGCACAGGGAGAGCCAGTAGCAGCTCTGCCCCATGTCTCTGAGTCTCTGGTAGTACTAAGGAGTTATATATAGCGAGGAAGCAACCTGGAGTCTGCTGCCTGCAAAGCAAGTGCCTGAATCCCTGTACTATCTCTCTGTCCCTCCATCAGTTTTCACATGAAGGAAAAACCCTTTGTGCAGAAACAGAGGAGCCCAAACCACACTTGTGATTTCAGGAGCACAGGGTCCACAGCACTGAGCTGCCCTACAAACATTTCCCCTTCTCCCACTTCTCCCACTGTAAGGTCATCATTTCCGGCGATGCTGTAATAGATGCTATAGATGAAACTAAATATGTGTATCTCCCCACACAAGAAAGTAGGGGAAGGAGAAGACACAGGATCTGATTTCCTATCTTCACAACGCTTCCTGTTAGAACCCCAGTTTCACTTTCAGTTAGACTCAGGCCCATTGACACTGTGTGAACTTCTTGGTAGCAAGGAAAAGACCCAAGGTGTGAGGCTATGCTAGATAATAGGGTAAATTACCTTGAGTTTTCTTTTACCATATCTAAGATCACTATCACTATCACTATCTTCCCGTTAGTCATCTATTTGCTAGAGTGGACACCAGTCATATCTCCATATATCCTGTCTCATGCTAGTAGAACTCAAAGGCATCCGCTTGCTCCAGGAACATAGAGAGCCTCAAACCATTATATTAGGTCACGGAAATGACCTAATACAAATGTTACTGGCATTTGGCATATCAAATACTACACGAGCAGCTTGCCAGGCTTGCCGTGCGGGTGGCATACTGTTGTAGTCACCTCTAAAGAAAGCATTTATTGATGAACCGTGCAGCCGCTAGTGGCCGCACGAGCCGGGCTGTGATAGTCTGGTCTGCTGGGTGGAGTTGTGACGAGAGGGAAGTCCGCATGTGGAAATGGCAGGCCCCATGGAGTAGGGGAGGGTGGTCTGGCTTGTTGTGAGGCTCTGCTGAGGTGGCAGGCCAGGGCTAGAACCCGCCATAACTCCCAGGCACCTCACGAGCAGCTGGGCACAGGGAGTGCAAGGAGCAGCTCTGCCCCATGTCTGAGAGTCTCTGGTTCAGCATACCTGGGCCGGAATGAAAAGAAACTGCTGCAGGGTGGCTGTCAATGATCCGGGCTGTGACAGTCTGGTCTGCTGGGTGAAGTTGTGACGAGAGGGGAAGTCCGGATGTGGAAAATGTCTAAGATAGCATGTAAAAATTTTAGTAGATACATAAGTAAAATAATCCGTAAGTGAAAAGTGGCTTTTAATCAGTTTAAATGAAATATAGTGAAATAAAATAATAATCAATAAGTGAAAGGTGACCTTAAACTAGTTTTACTTTACCTGTAACATTTGGGGTTTTTCTTAAAATGAATGTACAACATATTTAAAATTTTAATAAAATTTAAAAGTTGTTTTGAAAGCTGTACAAGGGTTAAGGCATTTGTCTTGCACACTACCAACCTAAGACTGATCCCAGGCACCATATATGTTCCATTAACATATAATGGAACATATATGGAAATACTGATTTCCATCAGTATTGGAAATCAATATTGATTTCAATCAGTAATGGTAATACTGATTTCCATTAAATCAGTCCTAGTTTTCCCAGGACTGATCCCTGAGCACAGAGCCAGGAGTAAGCCTGCAGCACCAAAACCTCAACTGCAGAGGTGTTGGATACAGTTTCAAAACCAAAAGCAATTTTAAAAATGAAAAAAAGGAAAAGCTACTTTTCCTTGAAGACCTTATTTTAAAACACTACCAAATAATGGTTCTGAGTGGAAACTCCAGGATTAAGAACTGTCAGCTTTCTGAGTAGAACGTCAAATCATGTGACACCTTTCATGTCCTTTCTAACACAGAAACTACGCCCAGGTTTGCCTCCACCAGCCCCACCTCAGTGAGAGAGTGAAGAGGATTTTCCACAGGATTAAATGATATGAATAGCTTTCAGGTTTCCTTTGGGGGGCAGAACTGGGGGTGTAGCTGCAGCAGCTGCTCAGAAAAAAGAATAAAGGATTTACTGGAGCTTTTGTGACTCAGTATATCTGCTAAGGATTGATCTAAGAGCCTTTATTAGCCTCCTTTGGGGGAAAGGGAAAGGACTTCTTTTCAAAGTCATATTATCTGACAATACAAAGCCTGACCCTAGAGGGTGTTGTTTGGGGGACTTGCTGGTGAGAGGTAAGCTCAATGCCTCTCTCAAGGAGGAGCACACTAGCCTCAACAGATGGGACTAGTTATTGGGAGGGGCTGGAGGAGGTCAATGCAATCTCTGACTCTCACCCAACTTCTGTCATTAGCCATCTCCTAAATGACTCCTGACAGCTACCTTTCTAAGACACTATGCTTAAGCACAGGCTGTCTCGGGCTGCTGGTGTCCAGAGATAGGCAACAGTGTGTGGCACCAAGTTCAGAAAGAGCACTCAGCTACTTCCGGGAGCAGGGGAAAATGACGCAGGCACTTCTGGAAAACATTTTGGCAGTTTCTTATATACTTGCCTTATGACCCAGCAATTCTACTCCTAGATGAAGAAAAAACCTAAACTATGTGCCCTACGCGTATGCTCACAGACACACACACACACACACACACACACACACACACACATGTGCATGCATGCACACAAACTTGTTCACAAATATTTAGAACAGATATATTCATAGCTGTTAAGAAGTGAACTACATAAAGTTCTCTAAGTGACAACCACTTAAGGGGGTACATCTCTACAGTGAAATATTACTCAGCAATAAAGAAGGAGGGAGGGAGGGAGGGAGGGAGGGGCGGGCGGGCGAGCAAGCAAGCTGCCTACTGCATGTTCCATACTTTGTTGGTGTATGAGAGAGCAACAACAGGAGGGGGCTATGAGAACTTGATCACTTGATCACTTGAATCCCGTTATTCATCGATTTGCTCGAGTGGGCGCCAGTAACATTTCCATTGGACCCTATCATGTGCCAATGTAGCCCAATGGCATCTGGTTGATTCAGGAATATGAAGAGCCTCAAACCGTTCCTTCCAGGGTTTTTACAAGGAAGTCTGACCATCTTGTAGGTGGGCGGCCACGTGATCTTTTGATATCCCGTGGGATCCAGTCAGTAGCGGCTCTAGTCCAGCGGTTGTCTCCAAATCGCATTGCATGTCCAGCCCATCTGATTTTCGATGCCTTGGCAAACGAGACAGCATCCCTGATTCTGGAATAGCAATGGAGGTCAGAACTCCGGATTCCTTCTCTCACTTGAGTGAGGCGTGATATTCCAAGCATAGCTCTTTCGATTCCTCTCTGGGAGACCCGAATAGCATTCTCATCCTGCTTTCATAGGGCCCAGGTCTCTGAGGCGTATGTTAATGCAGGGAGAACGGTGGAGTCAAAGAGATGTGCCCGGAGCCGGAGGTTCTTTGTCCTTTTAGCTATTTCTTTGATGCCTTTGAAGGCATTCCATGCCGCTTCTCTTCCTCCTGCGCAGCTCAGGTTTTAGGTCGTTCATCATGTTGACTTCTCGACCTAGGTACACATAACTGCTGCATTCAGAAATGTTTGTTCCATTGAGAGTGAATGGGGCCTCTGGAACTAGTTCATTCTTATGGAATATTTTGTAGACTAACTGTGACAGTGATTACACGACTTTTGTCAAAAATTCATAAAACCATATCTCCAAAAATGAAATTTACTGGAGGTGGAGAGAGTTCAGGAAGTAAAGCACATACCTTGCATGCAACTGATCTCAATTCAATCACATGCATCACATAGACCCACAAGCATCTTTGGATACAGCTCTGGAGGCTCCCAGGCATTGAGCATCACTGGGACAAACTACATAGCCCAGGCCCTTTTACGACCTGAGCAGCACAGCACTCTAAATTTCTCACATTGAACTACTGCCAGCTTGGTTGGCTGGGAATCACCAGGGTTCTCCCAGGCTTAGCTTGAGCCTGGGGGCTGACATCAGGAGCAGCTTCTCCTCCCTGGTTCTAGTCATCTGACTCAGGCATCAGGAGCCCCATGGCTTAGATTCTGGCCAGGCCCCAGAAGCCATTGCTCTCAGTCCAGAAGTCCCCACCCCACCCATGCTCTCCTGGGGCCCCTATTTATATTCTTAGCCAGGTTCAGAACCCTGGCCTCATGTCTTAACAAGCCTTGAGAGGCTAGTACTGTTCCTTTAAGATCCCACACCTGAGCATTTCTTGGGAGCCAAATGCAAAATAAAAGAGAATTTTACTACATGTAAACGAAGAAAATAAATTCATAAAGGTTATGTTTTTTAGTTCCCACCCCTTCACGTTGCTTTCACTATAATTCTGTTGCAAAAAGAAAGGGTTTTTGGCCTTTACCAACCTTGAATAAACTCCACTGCTTATGATATACGCCTACCATCAAGGTATATAATAGATAGATAAAATATAGAATCTTTAAAATTTCAGTTTTCTTTATTTCACATTTTGTTGGTTTATCATTAGTTTACTGTATTATATTTGCATCTTTCTTTGTGTATAGCACTCACTGCACCCATTGCTAAAATTCCAATCACATGGACAGTCCTCCAAAAACTAGAGATTGAGCTCCCATTTGACCCAGCAATACCACTCCTGGGAATATCCCTGGAGACCCAAAAACACACAACAGAAACACCATCTGCACTTATATATTCATTACAGCACTATTCATAGTAGCCAGAACCTGGAAACAATGCAAGTGCCTGAGAACAGAAGACTGGATAAAGAAACTATGGTATATCTACACAATGGAATATTATGCAGCTGTCAGGAAAAAATGAAGTCATGAAATTTGCCTACAAATGGAGGCCAGAGCAATAGCACAGCAGGTAGGGCGTTTGCCTTGCATGCAGCTGACCCGGGTTTGATCCCCCAGCATCCCACATGGTCCCCGGAGCACAGCCAGGACTAATTCCTGAGCAACGAGCCAGGAGTAACCTCTGAGCATCGCCAGGTGTGACCCAAAAAAAAAAAAAAGAGAAATTTGCCTACAAATGAATGGAAATGGAGAGCATCATGCTGAGTGAAATCAGTCAGAAAGAAAAGGACAGATATAGAATGACTGCATTCATCTGTGGGATATAAATACATACCAGTGTTCTAATTGTTGAAAATGGTAATGCCAGACTAGAACTGAGCATTGAATGTAGGCAAAGGGATTTACATGATAAACCCTATATGTATGTATGGCAAGCCACAATGTGGGGGAAAAGGAGGAGAAGGAGGAGGAGGAGGAGGAGAAGGAACAAGAAGACAAAGACAAAGATGAGGACAAGGACGAGGATGAGGATGAAGAAGAAGTGGAAGAGGAAGATGAAGAGGAAGAAAAAAACAAAGAGGAAAATGAAGAAGATGAAGAAGACGAAGACAAAGAAGATGAAGACGAAGGAGTGCCTGCTATAGAGGCAGGCTGGAGGTGGGAGGATGGAATCTGGAAACACTGGTGGTGGGAAATGTGCACTGGTGGAGGGATGGGTGCTGCAATACTGTATGACTGAAACCTAACCATGAACAGCTTTGTAAATGTCTATGTCATTGTGTTATAATAAAAAAATTTAAGAATTCCAATCACACCCCACTACCAAAAACCTTGCTCTACCTCTTCCTCCCATTTTCTTTATCCTTTTCCCATGGGGATGACCATAATTTCCATCAAGCTTCAGAAGCTTTTGCAATACCTTTGTCTTATTTATATTCCATATATGAAATAATGTATCAAATCATCTTGCAACTTTCTTTCGATTCCTTTCTTATTCTACTTAGCATAATCACCTTAAGTTTGGTAGACGGGGAAGGACATGATTTAATATCTCTTCTAATTGTATAGTAATATTCCAGTCCATAGCTATACCAACTTTTCTTTATCTATCATGAACATGAGTCCATGTTTGGGGTATTTTAAACATGTTTATAAACATGGGGAACAAACATTTTTAAAAATGACGTTTTCATATCCTTGGGTTCAAAAGACTATGATCATGAGATCATATGGAATTTTCTTTTTTTTTAAAAAAAAAGGAAAACTCTATTTTTTTTTGACACTGCATCAGTTGACATTCTCATCCACAGAGTAGAAGAGTTCCTTTTTCTCTAGTTCCAACACTTGTTGTTTTTAATTTTTTGATACAGGATATTCCATGGGTGTAAGGTGATACCTTACTGTAGTTTTAATTTCTATTTCCCTGATAACAAGAGAGATGCTGAGCATCATTTTCATGCGTGGGCCATCTATAAGTCTTCTTTGAATAGTGTCTATAAAGGTCCTTTGCCCATTTATTTGCTTGGGTGACTTGTTTGATTTTTATAGTTGAGTTTTGGGAGTTCATTCACAAGAGTGTATGTTCATTCATGTAAGTATAATGAGCAAATTTATTTTCTCCCATTTGCTGGGTTGCCTTTTGCTTTTTGATATTTTCTTTCACCCTATAAAAGCTTTAAAATGTGATATAGTCCTATTTTGATATTTTTGCTTTTATTTCCCTTGCCAATGGATGAGTCCATAAATGCATATATCTCTAAGCTGAAGGCCTAGAGTATATCTGTTTTCTTCTATGAATGTTATGATTCAGGCCTGCTATCCAAGTCTTTCACTCACTTTGAGATTTTTTGGAGTGTGATAGTGCTCTAGTTTCTTTCTTTTTCTTTTCTTTTTTGCATGTGGCTGCCAGAAGCTTCACTTTCTCCATTGTGCGTTGGTTCTTTGATTGAATGTTCTCCTATGTGTGACTTTATTTATTTTTCTGTCTTGAAGATACACCCAGCTGTGCTCAGGGCATACTCCTGGCTTTGTGCTCAGGAAGCACTCCTGGCAGGTTGGGGGGAACCATATCAGATGCTGAGGATCAAATTCCTGTCAGCCATGTCCAAGTAAAAGTGCCCTACCCACTGTACTATCACTCTGCCCCATGTATGACTTCATTTCGGCTTTCTATTTTATTTCATTGGTGTAAATGCATCTTTACTTTTAATATTGCTTTCTAATATAGTTTGAAATCAATATTAATTTCAATGACCCAGGACATGGGTCACCTTCTGGACGAGAAGTTCCACATTGCTTACAGCCTTACCTACAGCACCATGGCCTCACACGAGGGTGTGGACACCAGCACGCTGCGCAGGGCACTGTTCAACTATGTACACTGTATGTTTGGGATCAGGTGGGCACCGCTGGGCCAGCTGCTTCTCAGAGCTGTCGTTGGCATCAGGGCAGGTCCCAACCCCTACAGCTCCCAGACAAGCCCCAGGGAAGGCAAATGGCCCTGAGAGTCTCCGAGAGTCAGAGGCAGCTGTGAGGGGCATGGTTTGGAGCGTGGGAACCCACTCACCTCCTGCTGGCTCCCAGCGGTTTCCTGGGGTCTGCAGGGAGGTTCTGCTGCGAAGGTGCCCAGCTCTCCCTGACACAGCAGCCGAAGGTCAGCCTGTCTGGTCAGGCAGCTTCTGGGGCTTGGCTTTATTTCATGCTTTTTGGCTTGGGGGTTCACAGCTGGTGGGGTCCAGGGATCCAAATATATATTTATACATACATACTCCACCCAGCAGACCAGACTATCACAGCCCGGATCATCGACACCCACCCTGCAGCAATTTTTTTTTCAATCCGGCCCAGGAATGCTGAACCAGAGACTCTCAGACATGGGGCAGAGCTGCTACTTGCTCTCCCCTGTGCCCAGCTGCTCGTGAGGCGCCCGGGAGGCATGGCGGGTTCTAGCCCTGGCCTGCCACCCCAGCAGAGCCTCGCAAGTCAGATGACCGCCCCCCGACTCCATGGAGGCCGCTGTTTTCCACATCTGGACTTCTTTCTCGTCACAACTCCACCCTGCAGATCAGACTATCACAGCCCGGTTCGTGCGGTTCATCAATAATTGCTTTATTTAGAGGTGACTATAAGAGTATGCCACCCGCAGGGCAAGCCTGGCAAGCTGCTTGTGTCGGATTTGATATGCCAAATACAAGTATCATTTATATTAGGTCATTCCTATGACCTAATATAATGGTTTGAGGCTCTTTATGTTCCTGGAGCAAGCGGATGCCCTTGGGTTCTACTAGCATGAGACAGGACATACGGAGATATTACTGGTGCCCGCTCTAGCAAATAGATGATCAATGGGAAGATAGTGATAGTGATACATATGTACATATATATGATATATATAATTTATATATATATATCTGTGTGTATATATATATATATATATATATATATATATATATATCACTGCAGCATCTGGCAAGCTACCCATGGTGTATTTGATATGCCAAAAACTTAACAATAACGGACCTCATTCCCAACGAATGTAGACGTTACTGGCCCCCGCTCCAGCAAATCGACGAACAACGAGAAAACAAGTGATACAGTGAATATAGTTTGAAATCAAAGGGTGATCCCTCTACTTTTCTTGTGTTCTCTCTGAAGTGCTCTGTGAATTGGAGGACCTTGGGTTTCTTATCTGTAAATTAATATTGCTTTTATAATTGGAGATAAAAATGGAGATATTAATGTTAATTGGAGATATTAATATTAGCTCTATTGATTTGATTAACATTAACTTTACATTGTGTAAGAGAACAGTGCTGATGTGCTGAACATAGCATATATAGGTTTCTATATCCCAGTTGCCCCATCTTACTCTTCAATTAACCAGCCACCTGGGTATTTGTTGCCAGAAATTGACATAAAATTCCAAATCAGATAAGACATTTAGATGAGACATTTAATAGGCTGGGTGGGCCTGAGTAATAGCAGATGGGGCATTAGCCTTATGAGTCCAATCCAGGATTGGTCTCAGGCACTGCATTTGTGCCCCTGAACACTACCTGCAGCAATCCTTGGGCCAAGAACCAATGTAAACCCTGTGCACCACTGGATGTGGCCTGAAAACCAAAATTAAAAGAAAACAAATAAATGAGCAGGGTGAGAGGGGCAGTTGATCTTGGTAACTGCCTTATTTTAGAGTAAGCTACCTTAAGGATGATCAAAGTTTGGTCCCTGGAATAGCATTAACCGGGTACTTGTAAGAGAAAGGAATTTGGGGGTAAGAACCCCAACCCAATTAAATGGAAACTTTGCAGTGAAGCTTCACAATCAATAACAAGCAGTCATCCAGGGACCTGTGCTACATGCTAGTGAGAATTAACTGGGTAACACCAAAATTCTTCCATTTCAATCTTTGTTAAAGACCTGATATAAGGTAGCGACATTGAAAAAGTTTTCTGGAAAGCAAAGCCTTTCCTGCAAATTACTGGTTTTCAAATAATATCAATACATACTGGTGTGGGAAGACATGTCTGATTTGGTTCTGATATATATGCCAGCAATTTGCAACCAATTCGTTCAACAGATTCATTCATCAGCTAGTTAAGAGTGTGTCTGTGCCTCAGGCACTGCTCCAGGTTGCACTAATAGAAAACTTAAATGATGCAATGAGGGCCGGTAATTGGTTGGTTAATCAAAGATGCTGGTTAAAGAAGGAATTATAAAACATGGCACACAAAAATGTGTATTAACAAAAAACATAAATAGATAATTACTTCTTCATCTTTTGATTCAAGATAAAAATTGAATTGAGGGCCAAAGAGACAGCACAGGGATTAAAAAGCCTGCCTAGCACATGGCTGACCCTGTTTCCATCCCAGACACTGCATATAATCCCCAGAACACCACAAGGAATAAGACCTGTATACTTGCATCCATAGCCCAATAACAAACAAATTTTTAAGTTCCAGTGTTGTATCCTATCTCATCCATAACACATCATTTATAATTTTTTGTTTTGTTTTAAATTGAAAGACAATTTTGTTTGAAATTGGAAAACAATCTGCACATGAGTGCTCTGGATTATTTTTCTACTTTGTTGGTTTTTAAAGTTGTCCTGCTCAAATTAATATGTGAATTTATTATTATTACATTTATTTTCATCAAGTTATATCTAACTTAGTTTGCATAAAAGCAACATCTTTCTTTTAGCACTCACATTTCATCAGTTTATGTAAGAATGGATTAAATGATGTAATTAAAATAACAAGTACAGCTAGCATATACAGGTTTGGGAACCCACCCAAACCGACTATTGGAAACTACAGCATTCCGCCCCTCTCTTGGAACTGAACTTTTTTCTGTAGCTACAACAGTCTTCCATGCTGTAGGTAGGAGGGAGTATTTATTGGAAAGGGATAGAGGACATAGGTTAATCCATGATTAGGTTAAGGAGGTTAAATAAGGGGGGGTGTTTTGCTTATGAGACCCCCACTGTGGGAGGCTTCCTGCTGTTTTTCCCTTCTCCTAAGTAATACCTTTTCTGATTTCATTCTGGGGAAGGTGGGGTGATAGCATGGAGCCTTTCCTGATTACTTTAAGGAAGCCCAAACTGATTCCTATGTATGTAATGGAGTTGGGAAGAGAGTATAGGATCCATATACTCAATTCAATCTGGCACTATATGACTCCTAACCTGTGCATAGGTCTGATGCCTGATGTGGGACTAGGTGTGGTCCTGGATGCCTCAGAAAACCATCTGGGTGGTCTGGGAGATCTGAACTAAGCAGTCCAAGAACCAACAGTCTGGTAGGCTTAGACTAGCACAGTACAGCCCGGGGCTACTGTTCACTTGGTCACCCTCCCTGCAAAACACATGCATATATATGGATAACATATATATTACACATACAAATGTATGCATATGTACATATATCAGACATAGACGTGTACATCTATAGATCATGTGTGATCTATATGAGTCAATGCTATTTCTACAGTAGGACCTTTTGACTCACATCTCATCTGGTTTTCTCAAGAGGAAGCTGGAGAGTTAAAGTTGGTCTGGGGTCCGGAATAATAGTATGGCAGATAGGACACTTGCTTGTAAATGGCTCACCCAGGTTCGATTGCAGGCATCCCATATGGTTTCCTAAACATGCTAGGAGTGATTTCTGAATGCAGAGCCAGGAGTAACCCCTGAGCACTTCCGGGTGTGGCTCCAAAACAAAAACAAACAAACAAAAAAGAGTTAAGGTTGGTCACCCCAGTCAGGTGGCAGCTATCACCCATGCTGGGCTTTGAAACAGTTTGGGTTTTGTTTTTTTTAAACATCTCGGCCACCACCCTGCCCCCTAGGGAGGCTCTATCAGTGATCTATCGTCACAATAGGGATGTGTAACAAGCCAGCTCCGAACTTAGAAGAGTCAATTGTTACTGCTTCCAAGTTTCTGAGGCAGCCCGGAGTCTGCTGATCGGGCCAAAGAGGGTGACCCCGTTTGGGTTTTCTGGTGGATCTGCTAGCAGCTGTTAGGTCAGATGGAGGCTGGCTAGTGAACTGATTGCTTTTGTGTATAGTCTCCCTCCTCCACCTGGTTGCTTCCAAGGCAATGGACAGAGCTTGAAGCAAAAACACCAGTGCACAAAGACCCTGGGGCCAGGGCTCAGACTGACAACCAGGGGGCCAGAGTGATAGCACAGGGAGTAGGGTGGTTGCCTTGCACGCGGTCAACCTGGGTTCGATCCCCGGCATCCCATATGGTCTCTGAGCACTGCCAGGAGTAATTCCTGAGCAAAGAGCCAGGAGTAACCCCTGAGCGTTGCCAGGTGTGACCCCACCAAAAAAAAAATGACAACCTGTCCTTCTCTTTCATTCTTTGGGTCAAAACAAGTCCTGAGGCTAGTTCAAGGAGTGGGGTCAGAGGCTGTACATTCAGGTGGGAGGAACTGAAAACTGACATCCCAAAGGAGGTAGCAGGAGGGTAAATATTGAGATGTCTTTGACAATTTTTCATCACAGATGTATTAATAATTATAAGAGGAAAGGATAAAGTTCGAACAATTACATGTAAATTTTCTTTTGTTTTTCTTCCAAATTTTATTTTTATTAAAGCACTGTGAGTTACAAAGTCATTCATAGTTGGGTTTTTGACACATGTAAATTTTTCTTTTACTATTATCAATCTAGAAGAAATCAAGACCTTTAAAGAAATATGAAATCTAATATATCTTTTGGATCAGCCATAGTCCTTTAATAAAATTAACTTTTCAGAGAAAATCACTGACTTATTTCACGACCTCTGTTTGCAAAAGGCGCTGGGCATGGGGAGGAGAATCTTCCCAGCAATGCACAGGGAACCCAGGGGCCTGATCCCAGTGATATATGCCCAGCTGACTTGGAGCTCTCCCCAGCCCCAGCAAAAAGAAAAAAAGGAATCCCTTGCTTTTTATAAATTCTCCACTTCACTAAAAAAAAAAAAAAAAGAGGAATGTATAACCCATTAAATGTATTTTATAGAGAAATGTTCACTATTTGATCAAAATCTGAACATTTCCAGGAAAGATCACAGTGGAAAAATGGAAAATCAAGTTCAGTTTTCTGCTGTTCATGCAGTCACAACCATGTCAAATGGAAAATTAGTAAACTCAGAAAATCTGTATTAGTAGAGCTTCTATGGGGTGAATGTTTTTTAACAAGAGTGATTAAATCATTAAACAATTCATCTGTAATAATTTCCCACATGAGTGTTTATTTAGTGATTCACTAAAGAGTTGCTGAGCAGCTATTTAAACACAAAAACAAAAGCCACTGCACTAAAGCCACAGCACCAGACAGTCAGGGATCATCTATGGATTAAGCAAAATGCTCAGAAATATGTATAAAGAGCATAAGAACTTTCCTCCCCTGTTAGCCCACACCCATCTACGATGCTTTCTAGAGTAGTGCTTTGGCATCATGCTTTCAATTCGGTGTGTGTATCAGACTAAGAGCTGCCTTTCTCAACATCCTCAGTCTATAAGACACAAGGCCCCACTAGATGTCCGTAATGTCACACCCCCCCACATAACACATGGGCATCTTGTATAACAAAATGCAAGGAGGTTCAGGAAGAGAAAACTCAAAAGGCTGAAATCATGCTTTTCTTGTTGGAGGCCCCAGGTTTATTCCTTGACACTGAGTGGTCCCCTGAGCACCACTGGGAGCAACCCTGAACACAGAGACAAGAATGGTCTCCAACCACTACTATGTGTGGCCCCAAAACAAAATCTAACAAACAGAAATGCCGGGAAAGCTTCGCTTCATTTGAGGAACTAGTTCTTGATTCTACAAGTTAACCTTATAGATGTATTTTCGGCCACTTGAATTATCTGAGGTTTGCAGCCAATGATCAAGTCAACTGTGCTGTAGCTGTTTGTCACCGTTCATTATTTTTTAATTCCCTCACTTTAATATTTTTCAGAGTTGTGAAATGAATCTAGGGCCTCACACACGCATTGCAAACACTCTGCCTCTGAGTCACATCCCTGGTCCCCTTGCTCTTGATCTTAATCATCTTCAGCTCTATCTTGCAGGGTCCTGATAAATATATGTACATATACAAACATATATATTTATCTGAAGCCATTTTTAATATGTTGACATGGAAATATATACTCGGATAACTGTGAGAAACTCCCATTATAACAATGAACTCATGATAGAGTAATTAGAATGCTGATTTGATCAGCCAGTACTTCTATTTAATGAAACAATACTGTAACTATTCCATGGAACATTTGAGAACTTTTATTCACAGTGGATTGGTTCTGTACTGAGTATGAATTAGATGAGAGCTTCTTAAACTTTTCCCTTTTCACCCAAGAAATTCAGGAACCTTTTACAGGAACCTTTTACATGACCCCGTTTACATGGGGTCATGACTGTCAGTTTAAGAAATTAGGAGTTCAGAGCTTCTTAGACCCTAAAGTGCATACAGGTCATCAGGGAATCTTATAGGATGATAGATTTCTGATTGAGAAGTTCTGGACCTAAACAGCAATCGAGCTGATAGTGATGCCAGGGTACTGGCTCTCCGATGGCATTCAGAAGAGCAAGAGATAGTGCAGCATCATGTGATCTTTTACACTCACAAACTGGCACCTCGGCTGCATACTG
This sequence comes from Cryptotis parvus, assembly GCA_021461705.1. Classification (NCBI taxonomy): domain Eukaryota; kingdom Metazoa; phylum Chordata; class Mammalia; order Eulipotyphla; family Soricidae; genus Cryptotis; species Cryptotis parvus. Next base: position 59,362 of record JAJIBD010004419.1, on the reverse strand, counting down.
GTCCACAAACCAGCAGCGACAACCAAGGCAACAGTTCAGTGGTTTTCAGCCTTTCTACATTTGCAGACTGGTGCTAATTCATGGAAACTGAAGAGCACGGAGTTTAATAATATCCAAGGCTATGGCAAACTCATTTTTTGGAATACTTAATGTTGACTTCTCTGCTGCAGCTATTTAGTTAATATTTGTGTAATTCTTTGTGAAGTCAATTTAGAAACAAGATGAGTCTATGCACTTTCCACCTCTTGTCATGATCTCCTAATACTCAGGAAACTTAATATCACATTTATATAAAACTGACTCCATAAGTCTTTTTTGTTTTTAGATCACACTCTGTGGTGCTCAGGGGCTACTCCTGGCTCTGTACTCATGGATCACTCCTGGAGGGACTTGGGGTCTGGGGATTTCATCTAGATCAGTCACATAAAAGGAGAGCACTGTACTATTTCTTCGACCCTATAATTGTCTTTGTAGGTATAGACCTGAGAGCCCATTTATTTTGGCATTTTTTCACGGGATACTGATCCAAGAAAATCATCGGTTTTAGTCAGGATGGGGTGTCTCTTCCCACAGGTCCTGTCCCAGCAACCTCTGTTTGATTACTTTCGATGACAGACTCACTATCTGCAAGGCAGACAATGACACTAAGGACAAGTTTAGGAAAACAAAGTGTGTCTTTTTGCTGACTCAAAATCAACTTCCTTCTAAGCTCCCACTGAGCCAAGTCTACTATCTGCAACATCTCAATCTGACTTCTCTTACTCAAATCCATCTTTCCAGCATTGCAGACAGCTGCTGCGCCTCCCTTCCCTTCAACTACAATTAAGTCCTCTCAATCCTTCAAAGGTTCCGCTTAAAAGTCTACAGTTATAGATCTTTCATCAGCTGTTTCTGTATGTGGCCCAGTTTGTGAATATATACCTATTATGTACCCAAAGCATAAGTAGGCTTTACAGATGTTTGTTCACAGCAGCTTAAATCACATCACCCAAAGTGTGGAAATAACACTAATGTCCATGAATAGATGGATGTAGAGACAAAATGTGGTCTAAACATAGAATGGAATATTACTCTGACACATACCACTTACATGAATAAAAGTTGAGGATATTTTGCTAAGTAAGATTTGAGTCACAAAAGAACAAATGCTTCATGATTCACTTATATAATGTACCTGTGTAGTCAAATTCACAGAAAATACAATGGTGGTTGCCAAGGGCTGGAGGAAAAGCAGACTGGGGAAATGGGCTTACAGGGCCCAGAATTTTAATATGAAACAATGAAAATGTTCTGGAGGGTTGGTTTCACATCATTGTGAATGTACTAAAATATTGAACTACATACTTAAAAAATAGTTATGATGGTAAATCTTGTGTGGATTTTAAAATATTTTTTTAAACAGAAGAGCTAATCAGAAACTTTAAGTTGATTTAAAGCTAGTGCCAAAAATTCTGCGGCTACAATTTTCCCTGGATTGCTAACTCCCTATATTTCTAGTAAAGGGAGTGTCACTGCACTATTACACAATTGATATTTTGCACTATTAATATTTTGCATTGTGACACTACTGTACATTGTGCTGTTAAGTCATTTTACATGTGGTCAATTAAACCCCTAGATGCATTTTCATGAATTTCTGCCAATTACCTAAAAATAGAACTGATTTCTTTAGATTTTTACCTTTCTTTGAAAAACTGTTACCAGATGAAAGTGATTTAATTTCCATCTTTGGAAATTAAACTTCTTTGCTATAATCATCCTAAGTTTTCTACACTTCAGTCTTATTCCCAAAAAGAAAAGGAATTGTGATATATTCTCAGATCATTTCTAAAGTATATTTATGACTATCTCCATGTTAGTAAGACGATGTTATGATGAATATCTAAGAATCTAGATTTATAGGTAGTACTTATGCAAATATCTCTGCACTCCAGCTAATGTTTCTTTCGCCATTTTTGAGTGCTCTTGGCATAAAAACAATAACAAAAATAACAACTACTTACCTTCCAGATGAAAAATGAAACATGAAACTCTGCAATCATCCACTTTTTGTGTTCTTAACGACTTCTACTTTAGAGAAAGTCATCAGTAAAGAAAACATTGGCTTGAGAACAAAAGTGTCAAACACAGACACAGTCTTGTAATTTATTGAGCACCATTAACCCAAACGTGAAATACAGATTGAAAAGCCCTGTGGCTTTTGTGCTGCTGGCAGGTGTAATCACCATCCTTTATTTCTCACATTTATATATATTTTGAAATTCTTCAGATAACTGAATATATTTAGCTCTCCTTCTCTCAAGCTCCAACAAGTACTATTTTCCCCCTAGATCTGAAGGCAGATATGGGTTTCACATGTTTGGAAAATTGAGTGTAAATAAGATGAAAAGGTACTAACCACGTGAAATGAATGGATCATGGTGGCTTCCAAATGCTACTTGCTCCTGATCATGCAATTTCCAGCGCCTTCTAAGAGATTAAAAAAATGTGAGTGGTCAATAATACTTTGCAATTATAGAAAATTGTTCATTGAGTTTGAAACATGCAACTGTACAAATGGACTAGTTTGGTTTTAAAAATAATACTATTCCAGAATATCTAAGGGTCAACTCATTCAAATACCGTTCACAGAACTTATAGCATAACCTCCAAAAAGGAGGGATTATTGACGATCGCTGATAATGCTATTCAATTGTAACTTACATCCACAAATTCACATTTTTTCAAGAAGTTTCTCAACAAGAAAAAGTACATTTTATAAGTGGATTTTTAAAATGCAGATCCAATAAAATTATGAAAGATCATAAAGAATAATAGCTTTAAATTCAAGTAGTAAAATGAGGAAATTAGTCCCATAGTTCCTGAATTTTATATCTTGAGAGTGTCTGTACGTGTGTTACTTTCTGGGATCGGCTTGCTAAAGGAGATGAGACATGTAACTGTATTTGACCACATAATGATCACAAGACAAGATTGGTAGACAGGCAAAAATATTTGCAGAGCATAAGGTAAAACCAAAAGCAACATTCAAAATGAAGTTTAGGGCTGAGGCGATAGGAGAGCAGGTAAGATGCTCTGCCTCTCATATGGCAGACTGAGATTCAGATTCCCTGCGCCACAAGTGGTCCCTTGAGCATTGCCAGGGTTACTCCTGGGCACAGAGTTAGGAATAACCCCTGAGCACTGTCATGTGTGAACTCAAAACAAAAACCAAAAAATTAGGTTCATACAGAGTTACAGTTGATGATGCATAATATTCATAGTTCTCTTTTTCAAAGAAAACTCAGATTTCTTCCTGCATGTTAAAATGAAGTTTTGCAGTGACTAAGATACAAAAGCAGTCCACAGAATGGGAAAGAATATTCACCCAATACCCATCTGATAAGGGGGTTAATATCCAGGATATATCAGGCACTGGTAGAACTTTACAAGAAGAAAACAAACAACCCCATCAAAAAATGGGGGAGAAGAAATGAACAGAAACTTCAACAAGGAAGAAATTCGAATGGTCAAAAAACATATGAAAAAAATGCTCATCATCACTAATCATCAGAGAGATGCAAATCAAAACAACAATGAGATACCACTTTACACCACAGAGACTGGCACATATTCAAAAGAGCAAGAACAACAAGTGCTGGCGTGGATGTGGGGAAAAGGGGACACTCATCCATTTTTGGTGGGAATGCCGGCTGGTACAGCCTTTCTGGAAAACAATATGGACATTCCTCCAAAGACTAGAAATTGAACTCCTATTTGACCCAGCCATACCACTCCTGGGAATCTACTCTGGGAAACCAAAAATACGCAGCGGAAACACCATCCCTACTTTTATGTTCATAGCAGCATTATTCACAATAGCCAGAATCTGGAAGCAACCAGAGTGCCCAAAAAATTGATGACTGGATAAAGAATCTTTGGTACATCTACACAATGGAATACTATGCAGCTATTAGGAAAAATGAAGTTATAAAATTTGCCTATAAATGGATGGACATGGAGATTATGCTGAGCGAAATTAGCCAGAAGGAGAGACAGACACAGAATGACTGCATTTATCTGCATAACATAAATATATATGTACATATTAAGATACCAATATCCAAGGTCAAGTGAAACATATATCAGGAGGTCTTGTCAAAGGTGGAAATTATCAAAAACGTGTGGGAGTCAGAGGCTAGGTAAGACAGAAAATGGAAGGGGACACTCATCCATTGTTGGTGGGAATGCCGGCTGGTACAGCCTTTCTGGAAAACAATATGGACTTTCCTACAAAGACTAGAAATTGAACTCCCGTTTGACCCAGCCATACCACTCCTGGGAATCTACTCTGGGAAACCAAAAATACGCAGCGGAAACACCATCCCTACTTTTATGTTCATAGCAGCATTATTCACAATAGCCAGAATCTGGAAGCAACCAGAGTGCCCGAAAATCGATGACTGGATAAAGAAGCTTTTGGTACATCTACACAATGGAATACTATGCAGCTGTTAGGAAAAAATGAAGTTATAAAATTTGCCTATAAATGGATGGACATGGAGAAGATTATGTTGAGCGAAATTAGCCAGAAGGAGAGAGACAGATACAGAATGACTGCATTTATTTGCATGGCATAAATATATATGTACATATTATGATACCAATATCCAAGGTCAAGTGAAACATATATCAGGAGGTCTTGTCAAAGGTGGAGATTATCACAAACGTGTGGGAGTCAGAGTTTAGGTAAGACAGAAAATGGAACAGGGTGCTAATAATAGTCGAGGGTACTAATGCCAACCTAGAACTGAGCATTAAATAGAGGCAAAAGGATACACATGACAACCTTTTTAATGTATGTTCTGTAATCCATAGTCTGGAAGGGAAGGAAAAGAGAAAGAGAGAGAAAGGGAAAGAAATAAAGAACCTGCCATGGAGCAGGGCTGGGGAAGGGGGGGAACCGGGGATGTGGGTGGTGGGAGATGGGCACTGGTGGAGGGACGGGTGCTGAAACACTGTATGACCAAAACCCAAACATGAACTTTTTAATTGTATATCTTTTTATTTGTATATCTCACGGTGGTATAATAAAATACTTTAAAAAAAAAAGACAGAAAATGGAACAGGGTGCTAACAATTGTCGAGGGAAAAGATACACATGACAACCCTTTAATGTATGTTCTGTAATCCATAGTCTGGAGGGGAAGGAAAAGAGAAAGAGAGAGAAAGGGAAAGAAATAAAGAACCTGCCATGGAGCAGGGTTGGGAGAGGGGAGGGAACCGGGGACATTGGTGGTGGGAGATGGGCACTGGTGGCGGGATGGGTGCTGGAACACTGTATGACCAAAACCCAAATATGAACTTTTTAATTGTATATCTTTGTAATTGTAAAAATAAAAAATTAAAAAAAAATAAAATAAAAAAATAAAATGAAGTTTTGGGGGGAAAATGTTTCAATACACTCAGCTTATGCTTGAACATATATGTTTATAGCTTATTTATGGTTATCAAGGGATTTCAAACTTACTCCTGGATTTTTTAAAGTCTAATTTGTTGCCTAGAGTTTTTACTTTAGAATTTCCTGTGATGTGGAAGAATAAAAATTATTCATGGGAATAGTTAAATATTCAAAAGATGTGCTTTCTTGGGCAGCTGACTGGGCAATTTATGGAGTTTTTTTGTTTGTTTTGGTAACAGCAATGTGTTGGAACAAAGAGAAAAACTTGCAGAACATACAAGCATCCCTTGACTCTGGAAAGAATAGAAGTACATCATGCTTTTCCATGGAAGAGAATTCAACGGCTTAATTTCTTTGCAACTCTTAAGCAAAATAGAGATATTAAAGGGTACTTTACCTGGATTCCTATCTTTGGATCTTCATAACTTATGGGGGGAATGGAGTGAAAAAGTCTAAGAAAAAGACTCTCTGAGTTCACAAGCACAATCAACAATTATCACCGTCCCTTATGTGAATTACTTCCACTCTGTGGGCTTCAATCTAATATTTTGGTGTTGACAACCATATTCTTGGTACCCTGTGCAATTCCTGGCAACAATTCCCCAAAATATTTTGCAATTAAAAAAATCACGCACAGAGAAACTTTAAAGAACTTCAGAGTGAAAACTGTCTATGCATAGTGTCCTATCATGAACACTTCTTTACTTGATTCTGCTTCTCTCTATCCATTCCGCCATCCTCTACCCATCGAGACCTCTAATGATTTGTTTTTCAGTTGCAGGTATTTAACCTCCCTAAAAATACACTAGCACTTATTATTACCAACAGTTCCTCTGTCTTGAGCATTACTGAAATGCATCAGTGCTAAGGATACTCTTTAATGAATTTGGATGAAACACCTGACTAACCCAAACTTTTAACCAGTTTAATAAGACCATTACCATTCTTATAGAATACACCATAAGCCTGTCCCAGTTGAGTTTTTACCCATCCCTCTTTCTAATTACTTACAATATATTTTGGCTACAGATAAGTTTTTGCTCTTTCTAGAACTTTATATTAATGGATTCACACAACCTTTTTCTATTTGCCTTTTAAACTTCAGCATGAAACTTTCGATGTCATCTATGTTGCTGCAAATAGCATGACTTGACTTGAGAAGTCAAGTCTCAATAAATAGTGATTGCTGATTTTCATCAGTCCCTTATATATTAAAAACAGTACACTAGATGTACTGAAATTCAGTTATAACAGCTTGAACCTATTGGGACTTTTAAGACTGATGTTTGTTGGTGATTTACTAAAGCTAGGGGAAGTCTGGTAGAAAAATAAAAATGAAACAGCATTTTGCTCATCAGTTTGTTTGGGGCAGTAACCTTCCAGTATGCAGGGCTTACTCCAGGCTATGCTCAGGGGTCCTTATGGGGTGCCAGTGATTGAACCCAAGCTGCTTGAGACCACATGCAAGACAAGCATATGCTATCTCTGTGGCCCCAAGACAATATCTTTTTAAAATCAAAGAAACTTCCCAAGGATAATTATGATTTGAACATGACACAGACCAAACATTGGCCATAAGCCCTTTCCCGGCTTGCAGTTGTAGCTGTGTAAACATGGTCCCATTTGCAACAGATTTTCATTTACTACAGACCCAAAGACAGGTACCATATGGCAAAGGAGGAATCTGCATCTTCAAGTTCTTTTGCAATACTTCCTCATTTCCATGGAGGGAGTCTGAGAACTGGTTGCAAGGCAATGCAGAATGAATCTTCAAGATGTCTGTTGCAGTAAATGGGCTTTGTGGGGGATATGGGCGGATATGGGTTCATTAAAAGATTCACAACTGAAAAAATTTTCAGGAAAATCCCCTCCATTCCATAATTGTCTTTTCTAAAAGCTAGAGTCCATGCTCTAGCTCAGGAAAGGGAAGGACATCGGCTGTCAGGCAGGAGAACGTTGTGTTTATTAGTGATTCTACATTTATGCTAGCTAGAGTTAATCTGGCAGTAAAAACACAGCAGATTCCTATGTTTACTTATTAGTCCCACGGGCTACCCTAACCTGTGGCCTGGGGCTAGCCATGCTTATTTGCAACTCAAATCACTACCTGGAGGCACCTGCAGGCTCAGGTAGCTCTCTAGGATTAAGCCAGCAAGTGGGTGGATCTAAATTAAAGAGGACAGGCCACTGGAGCCAACATTCAGTCAGTCACAGACCTGGGCACATCCAGCCAGTGTGTGCTTCAGGAGGTCATCAATTTACACAAATTGTGCTCTCCCCCAATTCCAGCATTTTGTTTTAAAATCTGACACCAATGAGAGCAAAGTCGGAGGTAGAGGTGAGTAGAGAGGGAAATCCAATGGGATTATCGCTTTCCAGCTGGATGCCTTGCATTTAGAATACCTGCGCAGAGCAACCTCCCATGTTCCTAGCACCCATGGCAGGAGCTAACGTGTTCAAAAGCCCCTTCCAAAACAGTCACTTCTCTTGCCACGTGCCGTGAAGACGGAACACAACTACTGAGATGGGCACACGTAGGACCATTTCTTGGGTTCCGATGCTACATCATTTTTGGTGGTTTTGAGCTAACTAGAGAGGAAAGCTGGTTACCATATTTTACTTTCCACAAGGATGTCATCTAGTCCTGGAAATACTGTCCATCGACTCCCCCATTAAATGCTCTAAGTAAACAACTACAATGACGGGGCCTTTTCTCTAAAAAACTCAGCACGTTGGACACCATTTCCCCTTGCCTGGAGGCATCCCACCGTGCCCTCGCAACTGTGGAGAACTCGAACCACGTTCTGGCCCTGGAGTGGCACACCAAAGAGAAGGCCCGAGAATGTGTGCCCACCTCGCAGCAGGAAGCAATCTTTCCCCTAGAGCTGTCCCTCAAAAGCATGCAGCAGGTTAGCTGACCGGGATTGGCAGAAGCTTCCGCCAGCTCGCGGGTTTGCTTTGACCTTGGTTATGACCGGGACCGTCGCTGTTAAACGCGAGGCCCGCCTCAAGGTGGAAGAGAGCGTCGGTTTCCATTTCCAACCCCCACCCCCACGTCCCCTCCCCACCCCCAGGAACAGAGCAAAGGCTCAAAAACTGCCTTCCAGGGCTCCTCTGGAGGCGCCGAGAGAGCTGCTCGGAGGCCGCCTACAGGTGCCATCCCGGCATTGCGGCCTCGAGAGCGGGACGAGGAGGGGTGAGGCAAGCCCACCGGCCTCTTCGGGCGCCTCCCCGGCCTGCACAGCGGCTCCTGCGCGCCCCCCCGCCCCTCTGCGCTGGCCCCGGCCCGGGCGCGGCTTGGAAAGGAAGCCCTGCGAGAAGGCTCCAGGCTCAGATTTAGGAGGGGTGGGGCGAGCCCGAGGCTTCCCCTGGAATCTGCGGCAAGCCTGGCTCCGGGAAAGTTTTGCAAAGTTCCCAGCAGCGCCAGCCCAGGTCGCCTCCGCGGGGCGAGCCGACGGCGGCCAGCCCAGCCGCGCGCTCTGGGCGGCTCGCTCGCGGGCAGCGGGCCGGACTCCCGGCGGGCAGGGCCTCCTCCGGGGGCAAAAGCCGCAGCTGACGCAGGCGGCTTGGAAGGCGGAAGCTTCCCGCTCCGGCCGCCCTGGCAGCGCCGCGGCGCCTACACCTGGGCCCCGACGGGCGGCCGAAGGCGCCCGGCCCGAAGCGCCCGAGGGAGGCGGTCTCCGCGGGCGCCCCGGGCGTCCACACGGCTCCGCGCGCCCGGAGCAACGGCCCTTCCCACGTTCCTCCCCGCGTCCTCCCGTCCATCTCGCCTGGCCCCACACTCCCTAGAGCAGAGTATGCCATTGGGTCCGGGAATACCAACCAGGAGGGGACCCGTCTGACGCGTTCCTAGACGACCCCCCCCACCAGGCCCCTTCCAAGTTCCTCCGGGTACTCCCCCTCCCATCAAACCCGAGGAAGGGGGCGTGCCCGGGTGGTCACGCCCCCTCATGAATATTAACACGCGCGCATGCGCCTGTCTGGTGCGCTGGGTAGAGGTGGCCAGCTCGCGCCGCGGCTCCCAGACGGGCTCCGCGAGTCCTCGCCGAGAGCCGGGTGGGCACGCGTCATTGTGTTACCTGCGGCTGGCCCGCGAGCTGGGCTCGGGTTTTTTTTTTTCCTTCCCTTTCTTCTTTCTATGCAGCTGATCTGAAAGGGAATAAAAAGGCTGCACATAACCATAATAATAAAAGAAGGGAGCGCGATAGAAGGAAAGAAAGCCGGGAGGTGGAAGAGGAGGGGGACGCCTCAAAGAAGCGATCAGAATAATAAAAGGAGGCCGGGCTCTTTGCCTTCTGGAACGGGCCGCTCTTGAAAGGGCTTTTGAAAAGTGGTGTTGTTTTCCAGTCGTGCATGCTCCAATCGGCGGAGTATATTAGAGCCGGGACGCGGCGGCCGCAGGGGCAGCGGCGACGGCAGCACCGGCTGCAGCACCGGCGACAGCACCAGCGCGAGCACCAGCGGCGGCGGCGTCCCGAGTGCCCGCGGCGCAGCTATGCGGTCCCCACGGACGCGCGGCCGGCCCGGCGCCCCTGGAGCCTCCTGCTCGCTCTGCTCTGCACCCTGCGAGCCAAGGTAGGAGTCTGCGGGGCCTCCCTCCCCGACCCGCCCTCTCCTTTCCCCCGGCGGCGCCTGGACGCCTGCGGTTTAGCGCCCGGAGCCCACTCCGGCTGGAGCCCTGGGGCGCGCGGCTCCTCGGCGGGCCCCGGAGCCGAATCGGCGACCCGGCGACGGGTTAGAGCCCCCGGTTTCCTAACTCGTCCCCTCCAGGCCGGGCCCAGGGGCGCCTCTTCCCGGCTCCGGCACTCCGGGGCGCAGTCGTCGGATTTCTCTCACTGGTGCATGTTCAAACCAGGGTTCACGTTGAGTCCTGGCAACTCCGGCTGCCAAAATTGTTTTCACTTAGCGCTCCGGGGTCTTGGGGCGGGCGGGTCTGGAGTTGCTGCGTCCAGCCTGGAAGAAAACAAGTTTCTCCCCTGCTCATCTCCCACCCTCCCTCGCCGGCAGGTGTGCGGGGCCTCTGGCCAGTTTGAGTTGGAGATCCTGTCCATGCAGTACGTGAACGGCGAGCTGCAGAACGGGAACTGTTGCAGCGGCGCCCGGAACCCGGGGGACCGCAAGTGCGCCCGCGACGAGTGTAACACGTACTTTAAAGTGTGTCTCAAGGAGTACCAGATCCGCGTCACGGCCGGAGGGCCCTGCAGCTTCGGCTCGGGGACCACGCCTGTCATCGGGGGCAACAGCTTCAACCTCAAGGCCAGTCGCGGCAACGAACGCAACCGCATCGTGCTGCCTTTCAGTTTCACCTGGCCGGTGAGTGATGGGTGTGCAGCGCCAGACCGGTCTGAAACTCCTTACCGCGCCCGCTGGTTCCCTGGCGCGAGGGATTTTAAAGGCTAAGTGGGGAAGCCTGGGTTCGGGAGCTGAGATTCTAAAGATGGGTCTCGGCAGGCCCCATCCTCACTGCTGGTTGTTGTTAAGCGCACGGAAAATCAGCGGCCCCCTTTGCCACCCCCAAGATATTGTAGAGCAAAGTTCCGAGGAAGGCCGGTTTCAACTTGCAGCTGGAAGGCCCTAGCCGAGAGTTACCCCTGGAGCCGGGAGGTCATTAGAGATCTCTTTGCTTAACCAATTAAACCTGATGCGCCTGGGAAGGGGATGGGGCGCAGTTGCGGCCTGCGGAGCGCCGTCCAAATTGGCACCCTCCCCTTTCCCGTGAGCCGCGGAGAGGGCGGGCGTGTCCTTCCTGGAGGGTGGGGGGGGGGGTGAGGGAAGAGTTCGTTTCCCGCTGCTCCCCGGAGATTTTGGTGCAAGTGGGGGCGCGCTCCCGGCTGAACCCGGGGGTGGCCTCCGCTAGGGGCGGGGGCGGAGGTGTCTCCGGGTCTTCTCGGAGCCCGGGAGCCTCCGCCCCCTGCCGGCCCCTTCCTGCCCTGGCCTCACTTCCAGCGGTTCCCGGGCTCTGGAACAGCTGTGTTTGCAAACTTCCCGGAAGGGCGGGGGTGCGCCCTCGTCCGGCGGGCATTCGGGGAGCAGGGGGTGGGGTTGGGGGTGTGCCAGGGCCTGGGAGCGGCAGCCCACTAGAGTCAGCTCTTGGGGATGCCAAGTCGCGGACCCTGTTTTCCCCCGAGCCGCTGGAGGCCCCGCTCCCTCGGGCCAACTCTGCTGCGAGGCCCTTGCAACATCCCGAAAGGGGTGGAAGGAAGATGAGAGCGATTGCAGAACGGGAGGAAAGGGGAGAATGTTGGAGTCCTCTGCCCCACTTGTGCTGTCCAGGAGGCGGGACTCCTTGCCAGGCCTGGGGTTTGGCCCAGCCGATGCTGGGAGGGTGGCGAATGCGAGGTGGCGCGGGGAGTCCGCGCCTGCACGTGCCCGGACGGGGTGCGCTCTGCTGCTCCTGTCCTCCGGCTGTGATTCGAGACTCCGGTGGGGAAAAGTCCACCTCCTGTGTGAAGCTCGCCTGGGATGGTTCTCAAGGCCCTTGTTCCAGCGGCTGGCGTTATAAAATGCTCCCTGCTGCGGGCGAGATAAGCGTTATCGGAAAGACCATTAAAAGAGGCTTACAGAAACCTGTGGTCTATGGAGTTTTCTGCGAATGGAGAGCTTCTGTGGTGGGATTTCGTTTTTTACCGAGTCTTTTTTTTTTTTATCTTGTTCGTTAATCCCCTAGTAAGGAGAACTTGACGTTAAAGAAAGAGGTCAGCCACGTTTTAATTGGGCTGGGCCTTGACTTGACTGGCTACTGATGCATTGGAAAGGCCTGCAGGTGGTTCCGCCCGCTGGTGGATGCCTCTGGAACCCCTCGGTTTTCACAAGACCATAAAAGGAATCTTATTTGTGATGTGAAAAAGCTGCAGGCCTGGCAGAGCTTCATCTGGGAGCGGAGGGTCAGAGAAGACTTGGCTTGTTTGAGAAGCGGCAGCCTGGACTTGGGAAAAGTCGCCTAGAAGGTGTGTCTCCTTTTGACACTTGGCAGAGAGTTCTGGAAGGGGACCGAGAGGAAGGGGCAGGCAAGGGCAGAGAGACGATTGATTTGCCAGGTCTCTGCTGTGGTTGCAGCCTCACGGGTCTCCAACCATGACGTTCTCTCAGCTCCTCTCCAACGGGGTTGTGCCCGGGGTTCCCACTTGAGTGTGGTTCTTTTGAAGTGGGGCCAAGTGCATGCATCTCTCATAAACACGTCTCCGCCCGCTGCCCCAAAAAAAGGCCGCCCGTGAAACATAAGCTTGATTTCCCAAGGGGAAATGGAGTTGAGGTGTGTTGTTTTAGTTTACTTTCCCGAGTGTGGTTGGAGAAACGCCCCAGCTGGGAACTTTCAAAGCCTGATTCCAGAGTGAATGTAAAATGAAAGTACTCAAGGCAGCTGGAGACGACTGAGGGAAGAGAGCGCTTTCATTCACTTTGGCAATTGCCTGGTGATCGGAACGTAGATTTCCAACAGCTGCTCATGAGAAACGCTAACTAGATTCCGAATTCAAGATTTAACAAACCCGGCTGTGTAGTTGAGGGGCTGGAGAGCGGAGCAGCAGAGAGGGTGCTTGCCTTGCAAGTGACCAACCCACATTTGGTGTCCAGCGCTCTGTATGGTCCCCTCGGCCCGACCACGAGTGATCCCTGAGCAGAGAGCCAGGAGGAAGTCTGAGCACCATTGGGTGTGGCCCCCAAACCAAAAATGATGGAAACTGCACTGGACTTTCAGTCCTGAGCGTCCCTGTGGCTCTTCCAAATCTGCTGATTGGCAAGGTTATAGTTCGGAGTGCATGATAGGTCACTTAGAAAGTCATGTAACTGATGACTCTTGTTTGAGATTATGACCACATCCAGGCAGCTATGCATATCCTAGACTGAAGGGGAAACACGAATTTGGCTGAATATGAAATATAATCCTAATTCCAGTGTTCGCATATGAGACATGCCATAGAGGTGGTTTGGCCTGCATGCCAGATAGTATCCGATTATGTCTCAACCCCAGTTCAGGGCTGCTTTCATCCAGTCTCTGTATTAGGGCTGCTTGGAGGGACTTGACCCGAAGCAACTGGCTTGATTTATGATCCTCTAATTGGGGGGAGCCACTGATAAGAACATGGTGAGGTAATTGGGCACAACGACAAATGATTTGGGAATAGCCATGTATAAATCACTAAAATGAGTAAGTTGCACGTCCTCGGAATCAGTGCAAATTCCCAGTAGTCCTTACTAAAAATACATTAGTGTAATTAACCACCCCCCCCAGCTCCATAGCTGTTTAAAATCTCCAAAATCCTGATTGGCTATATTGATGGATTGCTGGCCCTAGGGGTGGCAGCAATCTAGAGAAACTTGAGGGAAAGCAATTGAGGTATCTCCTATCTCGGCCTCATATCTAAATGCCTTTGGCACTGATAAGGTCTGCTGATCAACTTAATTTTTTAAGGAAATCCAAGTGTGAGTCTTGCATACCAGAAGGGTGTCTGCTTTGACTACTTCACACTTTAAGGCCTGAATGGCCATCTACTGGGCTATCGGGCGGATGCTGCAACGTTAATCAGAGTATTACAGGGAAGTCCTTGTCTCTATGCCTTTTACTGTGTTTTCTGGTCTCTGCTCCTTTGTAGATGTTTGGACATGTGGAGGGTGGAGCAATGGGGTTCTCATGTGAGCTTGCTCCGTCCTGCAGCCAGTACTTGTGACCCATGTGGTTAGCATGCGTGCAAACAACTAACACATGTATGTTAAGCGCTCAGAGCTAGGGATTTTCTGCTCATGGAAGAAAACATACCCTTGGCACTAAGAGTCCTACTTCAGACTGAAGTAGGAATGTTACGTCTGCATTGCAAAACCAGACTTGGGAGAGTGGAGCTTGCTTTATGCATAATATCTCCTGCATGACTTCTCAAGTCGAATCCCTAGTCAAGGCCGTTTCTAATGTTCCAGGTGTGACCTCCTTTCTGTTTTCTTCCTCGTCTAAGTTTCTTAGCAACTCCTTCAAACCTCTAGGAGTCCTCACATGAGATTGCAACCAACCAGCTCCACAGTCCTAATTCCTCAGGGACTAAAGACATTTTATTAGGGAAGATAATGCCAGCTTTGGGCCTCAAGGCTGTTGGGGAGTTTGGAGAGTGAGGAAAGCCCTTTTAAACATGGAGCCTCCCAGGAAACAGGCTCAGAAGACTCCCCCCTGAAATCTTTGCAGCCAAGGGGTGTGGTGAGGGACCTTTTGGGTGAAAGGTATGTGGAAAGTTTGGGTGTGGAGGAAAAGATGTTGAAGCCAAGGCAGAGAGGAGGGGTCTTTATGTGCCTGATCGGAAAACAGGAATTCAAACATGCCTTTGCTGGACCCATAGTAGCCTCTCGCCCATTAGAGAAGGGCCAGAAACTGGACTCTAGTGTCAGGCTCTCAAGATTAATTTCTGTGTAAGAATGCCTTATCTCTGGACGTCCATGGGATTAACATGATAATCTCTAAGGATGGATATGTCCAAGACTTCCCCCTTCCTTACACTGGGAGGCATTGCCTAACCTCCCACCAACTCCCAAGGGCACATTCCCAGCTGCTGAGAGACTGACACCTGGTTCCATCTTTTCAGTACATTTGAAAAAGAAATGGGGAACAAAATCAAATTGATCCACTTTTCCGTGCAGGAGGCTGTGCGGCAGTGGAGGGACAGTGACAATTCCTGTGTTTTTCACTTCGGTTCTTGAAGGGCTGTGGGGAGGGTTCTGGGTTCCAGTCTTCCACCGAAGGTTCCTGGACCTCAACTGGCAGAGAGAGGGAGTGATTTTCCTTACTGGTTTCTGATGGTGTGGAGTGCTACGCCTTGGAGTGGCATTTGTTACTGTGCAGTGTGTGTGTAGGGAAGAAATCCCATGATGTGGCTCCCAGTGGTTAAAGTGGTATGTAAATAGTCCAAACAGCAGAACCCTCTACCAGCTCAGCCCAGTTTTTATGCACTTTTGGTAAATAAGTAGAAAGGCTTCTTGTTCAGGCTTGCTGTGTGTGAACCGGACCGTTGTGCTTGGCTGGCTTCTTGGCATTCTATCTATTAACCTCGCCACCCTTTTGTAACTGGTGCATTTAATTATCAGTGGGATGCTTTTCAAACAGGTAAGGGTAATGATGGGAAAAGGGTGGGGGCATCTCATTGAGGCTCAAATCTGGATATGAGCTTGGGGCCCACTGGGTGAGTCTTTGAGGTGGGCTTTCAATGAGAAAAATCACCCTTTGTAACCAGATCGGACTCTATTGAAATGTCAAGCCCTGCCGACTCAATTGCTTTCGAAGACTCAAGTCTTAGATGCTGTGGGGTGAGTTGTCCATGTTCCGTGCCTCACCTTGCCAAAATTCGAAGTGAATTGTTTGTGTGAATGGACGGGTGCCCACACCCGAGACCTCGGAAGCCTTTATTTTTGTTTTAATGTTTCGTGACTGGAATATTTTAGACTTGGGCCACCCAGACACAGTCGGGACAAATGTGTGGGCGAATGGACTGAAATGAGGATTACAGAGAAGAATGCAGCCTCTCCAAAAATAATGCTAATACAGGGCCAGCCACAGGAAGCGGCAGTTGAGTCAGCAGAGCAGAGGGCCCCAGACTAACCCTGGGATGACTGACTGTGTACAATGGCCCCATGGGCACACGGGGCATTCCCAGGGGCTGCGTTCTTCAGCCCTCCTGTCGCAGCGGCCTGGGTTTTGGACGCCACTCGCGTGCCGTTTGGATGGCGGTTTGTTTGTGTCCGTCAGCTTGGCAGGAGTGAGGCAGCCGCTTGCTTCTCAGGCCTTGGCTTGGCTGCCACTGTTGCCAGGAAAAGGAAGCTCCCAGCTGCCAACACAATTACCTTTGTTTCTTACATCCCCCTTCTTAATGTGGCAATTAAGTGCTTACCACTGTGCCCGGTGCCAAGGTAACCACCGTGAAGCAGGATGGGCACAGGGCACAGCCCCTCCCGCAATCCCAGAGCCAGGGCCAGGAGGAGGCTCTTGGAGAGCCCTGGTGGCCCGGGGTTGCTTTGGGCTGTGTTGCCAGGCCCCTCTGGCAGAAAAGGGGCACCGAAGTCCTCCCACAGGCTCCTTTGGAGAGAGCTGACAGGCAACTCTCTGCAGCTTTGAGATCCAGAAGCCCCAGTCCTCCCCCACCCCCGCCTCTGTATTGTTAGACTTCCCCGGCCTGGAGGTGGGAAAGCACAGAAATGATTCACTCTGCAGACCTAGACGGCAGACGTCCCGACCGCTCAGCCTGCCTGCTTTGCCCCCCGTTTCTTATTCTAGGGAAATCTCAGGCAAAACTGAAAGTCAGGTAACTAGTGGCATTTTTTTTCATTTTTTATGTTGACCATAACCAGTGGTGCTCAGGGCTTGCTCCTGACCCTGCGCCCAGAGATCATGCTGGGTGAGGATCTGGGGACCCTGTGGGGTAGCAGGGGAGCAAAGCACTTGGTTTGTATGTGACTCACCCGCTCGGCTGTCTCTCTGACCCTAGAGTCTGGGTTGCATAGGTTGGAAACCATGCAACGCAGGCCTTTATTCTTTGGGATTTGCGGATTTCCTCTTTGGTATGATTGTCTGCACGATGGCACACGGCCCCTCTGCTTCTCTGCCTCCTGTTTCAAAGCCCCTGGAGGGCCTGACTTGGGGCTGACTACCAAACTTTCAGTAGATTTGACTGAATCCGGGGACCCTGCTTTGATGTCCTTCAGGTGCGCATGGTCTGGGCCTCACCGTGGAGCTGCAGAGCTCTGGGATATACAGAGGTCAAGCGTGGGCCTGGGAAAAATTAAAGTGCCCTAGCAACTAATAATCATTGCTAAATTATCTTGATTGTTGATCTATGGTGTGGGGACGGAGTGGGAGGAAGAGTGCCTCCTAATAGGAGCCTTGGAGGGAATCCTTTCCTCTGAAGGATGGGTGGAGGAATCCTTCCGCCCCAGGAGGCTAGTCCTAGAGCTCGACGCCCTGAGAGAGAGAAGGGGACAGGAGAGGGATGTTCAGGGACGGGGGTGGCGACTCTTTGCTCCCAGCACCGAGGCCTGTTCTCACCCAAGCCTTGCCTCTGAGAGGGTGGAGCCAGTAACTCCTGACAGCTGAGTCCAGCGAGAGCTGTTTGCCACCCTGCCCCTCCAGGTGGGGCGGAGTGAGTGGGTCAGCAGCTTCTGAGGCCTTCCCAGGGCTAGTGAGGATGAGTCTGGTAGGCGGCGTGGCCGTCCAAGTTCTTGTGCAAGAGCAAAGGAAGTTTCTCCTTCCTCAAGCAGTGAGCCCGAGCTGGGGGTTGTGGGTATTATGTGTTCAGCGCTTGTGCAAGTCTGTCAAAACTCAGGGTATCAATGCATTTAATCAGAGGATAAATTACAACAATATGTGGAAGAACGTGGGTCTCAATGTGACCAGCAAATGAAGGGCTTAATTATCCCGGCAGCTTCTCGTCTGGCCTCGTTCTGCCGGGCTCTGGCTGTCGATCAGGGGAGAAATGTAATTTCTTTCGGCTCTCAGGGAAGAGTCCTGTAATTTGCCGGAAGTCCTCGGAAACTGGGAGGCTGTAAATAAGGTGTAACTTTCACTAATAAAATATTAACGAGGACAACAATGAATTTGGACTTGCGGCCACTACCAGGACAGAGCTGGGTGCGTGCCCGGCTTGCCCGGTTCTGCTTGTCGTTTGCAGCATTTTCCCACAGTTATCAGGGCACACAGTGGAATCCTACTCTGCTCTGAGGATGAAACATACTTCGGCGGGATTCCAAAGCAGGATCTATCACAGGATAGTTTTCCATTCAGAAGCCTGCTGGTTGCTGTAAGGGCAGAATGTGGACCTCGAGTTGTGAATGAAGCCCCCCTTTTTGGGAATTGGCTGTTTTCCCTTTGGAGGTGCCAGCTCTAGGGAACTGTTTCCGGCAGGCAGGTTTTATTGACTCCACAGGCACCAGTGCTCTGTCACGATTCCGTAGCTGCGAGTGGCACCGCAGGGCTACAGAGAAGAACTCCTGGGCTCCTTCTCCCCAGCACCCTCATCTGTATTTCTTCTGAAGGTTTATTTACACCCGGGTGTTTTGTAAGACTGACCTCATTCTAAATTACAAATGAAGATTTGAGTAAAAGCG
This sequence comes from Cryptotis parvus, assembly GCA_021461705.1. Classification (NCBI taxonomy): domain Eukaryota; kingdom Metazoa; phylum Chordata; class Mammalia; order Eulipotyphla; family Soricidae; genus Cryptotis; species Cryptotis parvus. The sequence continues at coordinate 40,851 of JAJIBD010004419.1, read as the reverse complement.
GGAATTTACTAATGGCTTGGATTTGGTGGGGGGCAGGGGGAGACTCAGAGGCGTGGGGGCTGTTGGAATGCTAAGATAAGCCTAGAAGATAAAAAGGTGCCTTCAGTCTAATAGCTGGCATCTCGCCAATGTCCAGGGAATTTGTTTAGTGGCTTCTGATAATTCCTGGAATGTTAGATCTTATTGACAGATACATTCATCATCAATAAATACAACTCCTGCTAGTGTGGTTATTTCTCCCTTTTGTAGTTTTGTCCCTAGGATTTCTCCCTGCACTCCGACGCCCCAAGTGAAGTTGCTGCCTTTGTCTTAGGAGTCCCTTTTCTCTTTGCACCTACCCCCACCCGGCTTCCTAGAGTCACCTGATACTTGTGGGAGCTGAGATGGTCTCACACAGACAGGGCTTTCAAAGGGGTTCTGAAAAGGAAAAGGGGGCCTCTCTGGGGACTGCCCCACTGTGGCCTAAAATGTAACCTTAGCAATCACTGGCGTACCTCATTGGAAGCAAGACCCCTCCCTATGCAAATACCTGGTTAGGTGAGCTTAGAATAGTGTCTTGGCTTTTTTTGCTTGTTTGTTTTTCATGCGTTAGAGAGGGCCTAGGAACTTTGGGCCACTTGCATGGTCCCGACAGTGGACAGCCACCCCATGCCCACCAAGGGAGAGGTGTCAGCCTGGGGAGAGAGGAGGGCGAGGTATTTGGGAACCCCAAATCGCCTAGCTTCATTTGGAGTGAAAATGCAATTTTCATTCTAGCGCTCTGGTTTCTTGGGGGTAGGAGGAGGTATAGAGGTGCGGCAGGGGGACGGGAGTGTATCGTGTCTGAGTGGACTTCTGCTTCTGATACTAAGCTGTTGCTGTCTTGCAGAGGTCCTACACTTTGATCGTGGAGGCATGGGATTCCAGTAACGACACTCTCCGTAGTATCGTGGCCCTTGACTTTGCTCTCCACTGGACATTCTCCAGAAGCACATTGCTGTGTAGACTGTGTTGCTTAAGTTCCTTGGTCCTCTGGAAACCTTCCACCATCCCCTGTCCCGTTCATGAAGCCCCCACAAACCATCCCAGCACTCCCCAGCTAAGCTCAGTGGCGCCCTTCCCTCAACTTCCCCTTACACTTCAAGCTTGGAATATTAAGTGGCCAAGACTGATTCCCAATGAATTCGGTCCCTGAATATGGGACCTAGATCTCTATCTTTGGGATAGAGATCTTAATGGTTTTACAACTTTAAAACCTTGTAGTCTGCTAAAGGATCAAAGTCCTGACTTTTTAAAAGTCCATTTAAACGTTAAGTGAGTGAGTAATCTCTCATCAGAAAGATAAAGCCTGCAATGGTGGCACTGGGCTCTAAAGACCGACCTTGAATTTCACTTGGTGGGCAGGCGAGCCTCCAGCTGCTCTGGGTTTCCCACACTGTGCAGGACAAGCCTTTCATTGAGGCTGAATTCCAGGCCTTCACAGCCATTGCACTTGCCTGTCCCCTCCTGAAAGTTGACTCTTGGGAGTGCAGGTTGCTTTTCAGATTTGCTTGGCTCTGGGTTTGGTGGAGAAGCCACAGAGGTGGTGCCTGGCTTTTTGCTCTCTCACTGCTGTTCGCAGAGGCCAGGGGGATCTGGCGGTTGGCATTGGAAAAGGCGCTTCACAGTGGCATCCGTCGGGCACAGAAGGAAACGTTGATCCGATGTTTTGTCTCTGCCCTCTGACCGTCTTGTCTTGGTCTCTTTGCCTCATTGATCATTTCTTTTTGGGTTTTTTTGTCCTTCAGAATACTGTAACCCCCTCCACACTTTGCTCATTCTTTTGACTGGATATGGTTGGGGTTTGGGGGAGGGCAGGGGTTGTGTATCTAGCAGTGCTCAGGGCTTACTCCTGCCTGGCTCTGAACTCAGGGATCAGTTCTGGCTCACACCATATGGAGTGCTGAGGATTGTACCTTTGCCAGGAAGGCAAGTGTCCTACTTGCTGTACCATCATACTCCAGCCCCTCTTGATTGAATCTGAAAAGAGGGTCCCCAGGGGCCCTACAGTGGCTAGGAGTTTGCCTTGCATGTGGCAAAACCCGGGTTCAATCACCAGCATCCTATATGTTCGCCCAAGAACCGCCAGGAATAATTCCTGATTGCAGAGACAGGGTAACCCCTGAGCTTCGCTGAGTGTGACCCAAAAAATAAAAAATAAAACAAAGACCCAGAGCTGCTACTGTGAAATCCTACTCTATTAGGAGTGCTGTTTCTGCAGTGTGACTTGCTGTGGGGGCCCCCTGCAGCAACACAATTGTTGCCGAGCCCTGCTGTGTCAGAGGATCTAGTGCCTTGGGATCATTCCTGCGCCTTTAGCATCTGAACTCCAGGTCTTCCCAAGGGACACGCAGTCCCTTTGCTGCTGGTGGGTGTTTATGGAGAAGGTGGGGGTGAGCCCCCTTGGTCGCAGCTCCTGCCAGTCAGGGTTAGACACTTGTTTGTTCTCCCCTCTCTTGCCACAGACTCTGAGGATTGTGTGAGTTCCGTGTCACTGTGACCTGCTTACAATGGTAACTGAGCACGGCAAGGGCAGGGTGGGGGAGCAGCGGAAATGGCGCTCTACTTATCCACTCCCTCTTAAAACATTTGCCAGTTTGGTGGGCTGAATATTCCTGATTGATCCTGGCCTGCAGGAAGAGGTTAGGGCTAGTGCTTGGACCTTGAGCGTCTGGAGGGGGACCCGTCCAGGGGCCTTCTAGCACCCCACGGGTCACATTGCTTTGCCCTGGAAAGTGAGTGCCCCCCACCCTTCCCATCTCCACCTGCCCCATAGTTTTCTCCATTTCAGCAGGGCCCTATTTGGGGTTCTGGGGTTACTCATCTTGCTAAGCGTAATGCTTATTGTGGTGAGGACAGTGAAGATTTGGGAAAGGAAGGGGGCTTTGATCCCTTTTGACGATGGAGTTATGCTAGAATGGCTCATTGAAGGCCATTGTGTGAGCTCTGAGGAGAAACGGGCATTTGCTGGTATTGGTTTGTTAACTTGCTTGCTCAGTTCCTCTTCGGCACCAGCCTTTGACTTCTTAGAGCCATGAGCAGGTATCTGGGAGTCACCTCAGCTTCCTCCCTTTGTCTTGGAATCCATCCCTAATCCATCACCCAGTTCTTTCCTTGGACCCCCACACTAGGGTATGCTACTAGGTGGGCCCACACTAGGGTCCCACCGTCTGCCCGTCCCTTCCCAACATCCTCGTTGCCATCTGCTTGGCCCGACCCCGCCCACCTTGCTCAGGCCCCGGCCCCCTGCAGAGCTCTCCGTATTCTGCTCTTGGTATTCTCCTGTTCCTTTGTGAGTGTAGCGTTTGATTGTCATCTGTACTCTAAGCCACTCAGAAGCTTCCAGTTGCTCTTGGGACTTTTTTTTTGAGGGATTCCCAGAGGCCTTTCCCAGCCTGTCTCCCTTGCCATTTCCACCTTCCACGCCTCATCGTCATTCATCATTTGAGCCCTTCCTCAGCTCACCCCCCCTGCCCTCTAATTCACCATGTCCTCTCCTACCTCGGGGCTTTTGAACATGTTGGTTCAGTCAGATCTCTTGCTTTTCCCTCTCTTCACTGTCTTGCCTGTCCAGCTGCGCTTCGTCAGGACAGATGCTGAGGCTCGCGGAGCAACTCTAGTGGAGCTGGTGGCTCTTTGGGACGCAGACAGGCTGCAGACACCCTGCTTGGATAGACGCAGAGCCCTGACTGTGGAAACGGAATGTGAAGGACTTGTCAGCTGTGCAGGGACCTTCCCAGGCAGAGCCCAGCCCTGGGAATGGGATTCTGTGTCCCATAGAACATAAGCACAAATAGACATACTTAAAAGCAGGTTTTTTTTTTTTTTTTTAGACCTTGCCTTATTGACAAAAAGCTTTGGCTGAAATTTATGGAATACACTTAGCCTCACTGTTCTTCACCTTCCCGTTAGCCTGAAAGGCTTTGTGGGTGCTATCGGGTTCTCGTCATACTGTTGAAGGTTGCAATAGAGCCTGGTCACATACCTTCCAGCATCCCCAAGCTGGTAGGAAACAAGATTGGGAAGGGGGAATTTAAAAGCAGGCTCCAAAGAACTTTCTCTCTAAAGCTGATGACGACCATATCACACACACAGTCTGCTCCTTGACTCTTGACTGTTACAAAGTGTCTGTCACGCAGATATGAAGTTATTTACACAGACCTGTGGAGCCACATGGAAGATTTCTGCAATGATCTTTCTTCATAGCGTTTTCTAGTAGTCAGTGGAACGCGTGCTAAGCTATAGAAAATAACTTGTCAGTCTGCACCTAGAGGAGTGCCTCGACCCAAACTGAATTGTTTGTTGTTGATACCTGATAGCGGTAAACTGGAAGCTTTTGAATTCTGCCTAGTGTGTTTAAATAATTCCCTCATTACGCTTTCATAACCACATGGTAATAACCCACTACGTTTTAAAATTGAGCCGGCAGAGCAAACATATAGTTAATGGAGGAACATTTTTGTCATTCTTGGGCCTCTGTTTGCAAAGTTAGTAAAGTGTTATCTGGAAGTGGTTCAGTGTGTGCGTGTTTGGGTGTAAGTCCGCAGGTATGTGGGCTTGTTCAAGGCTTGTCTGGCCCACACAGCAGTTAAACCCAGAGGGTGAGTGTTGGGGCTCTGTTAGAAGTAGAGTAGATGAAGCTGCCAGCCTGGGAGTCTGCCTTCTCCTGGGTCTCTATGAGCCTACAAACTACAAAGCCTCGTAAAGAGCACAGGCCCTGAGCCTAGAAAAACAGGGTTGTGGGTGGGTAAGAATCACAAAGGCATTGCAAAGTCGGCCCTAACATTGCAAGACAAAAAGCTGTCTCTAAGCTGCCCTTGGATTTGACAAGGCAGTGGGGCTTGATGCTGCCAGGTTTAAGCAAACAAACAAAAGCTGGCTGGGTGCTTACTTGGTGCCTTGCTTTCTTTTTACATCCCTCCCCGAAATTCCTGGCACCTGGTGTTTAGAGATGTTTCTGTACCTGATTCTTCTCTGACTAGAATATAAGTGACCTCAGGGGCGGGGACCACTTCTTGCTGTTCCTGGAGCTGGCTAGAGCTGTGGCCTGCTGGCTCTCCTCAGTATTCCTTAAGGAGCATGACTTGGCTGAAAACAACCCCACACTAATCTCTATACTGGGGTGAATTAGTTTCCCACCCACTTTCTGGGCAAAGGTGAAAGGGAAATGCATCAAGTTCACAGCCTTGCTACTTAAACACCTAGTTAGAAAGGAGAGAAATTTCTCATCTTTCAATGAAGAGTTTAGAACACAGCTTTTTGTAAAGGAAGAAAAACTCTAAAACCAACAGTGCAAGATTGCTCATTTCAAAAGCAACGTTCCACAGGGGACAGCCTGCTGCAATATGTAAAGAGTGTTTGCAAGTCAAGATGACTGTGTTTTAGAAGAGTTGGCAGAGAACAGAGGTTATAGTTCACAATTCAATGGTTTTGCAAACATGAGATTGAGACTCACTGTCACTTAATAAAATGCTAATTAAACCAAGAGAAGGTCAGTCTTACCTATCAGACCAAGATCAGAGGGCTTAATCACATACAGAGTTGGCCCTGCAGTTGAGTCTCCTCTACAGGTGGGAGTGATAGTGTTTACTCATTGGTGGGGAGATATGGTTGAGTTTGTGCTTTAGTTGGGGGAGAGATAATGTTTGTTCTCAACCCCTTTTCATTCAATGCTTCTGTATCTAGAATATTTTTTACAGTTGGCACCACAGAAGCACATTGATTCAAGGATGTCTGTTGTGAATATTGATAGTGGATGTGAATGTTGATAGTGAATGACCAAAAGAATCTAGTTGCTTATGCTCGGACTTAGGTAAATCATTTCATTGGAGTCCAGGCTATGGAATGCTATATACCCATCAAAAGGGTCAGCACATGGCACTTGTGTTTACTTCTGGGAAAGTGGAGTCCAGGCCATGGGGTACTATATACCCATCCAAAGGGTCAACACATGGTGCTTGTGTTTGCTTCTGGGAAAGGGAAGGGGATGAACTTTTCATTTTCTGTTCTTTGGGGTCCGAATCTTATATTGTGTTCATTGGCCACTGTTATTCAAGATAGCCAAAAGACTCAGGGAAGAGAATTTCTGATGCAAATTACAACAGTTTTTCTCTCTCTCCTTTTTGCCTTTAGAACCTGACAGCATTATTGAAAAGGCTTCTCACTTAGGCATGATTAATCCCAGCCGCCAGTGGCAGACGCTGAAGCAGAACACAGGGATCGTCCATTTTGAGTACCAGATCCGCGTGACCTGTGATGACCACTACTATGGCTTTGGCTGCAACAAGTTCTGTCGACCTAGAGATGATTTCTTTGGACACTATGCCTGTGACCAGAACGGCAACAAGACCTGCATGGAAGGCTGGACGGGCCCGATTGCGACATAGGTGCGTGGGATGGGTGCCAGTGGGCACCCCACCCCAGCTGTAGGAAGTTGCTGGGACTTTGGATGTCACACACACTCACCTCACTCTTGATCAGGTCCCACGTTGCCTACTGAAGGCAGGGGTGAGGTTTTCACTGATGTCCAGGTCAGAAGCAGGAGGCTAGGGGTATCCAGTACCCATTGGTGTTGTGTGCCCAGCTATAAAAATATTGACTGCTGACAGCTCACAGTTACGCCCTATCTGGAGCACTGTCCTGGCCAAACAGTCATTCCATGCTCTGGTTCTCCAGCCTAGAGTTTCTGAGTGACTGATGCTGCGGTACAAAAGACTTAGCTGCTTTTGTCTTTGCTCTGTGATCCAATGCTTCCCCTAGGATCAGGCTGAAGTCCGACTCCAGCAGAGATGAAGTCCTCGCTTCATTGCTGCCTTGTCAGTTTCCCCAAAACGTTTTCTCCTGTTCCTAAATCTCGTACTCTAGGTAGGCTTCTAAGGAATCTGATGTAAAACAGATGCCAAATGGCACTGGGTTTGCTCAGTTGGTGTCTGAACAAATGATCTGGTAGAAATGGGCAGCCCCTGAGCATAGTTGGCTTTCTGCAAGTTTTCACCAGGCACCTCAGGGGGCTATGACATTGACACAGTAGGGGGATAGGGGCGCTTTGGGTGGTGAGCCCGAGCTTTCATCCTTGTGCAGAAATGAACCCCTCTAAGTAGCAGATACTTCCAGATATGCTATCTGTTTTCTGCTGCCAAGCCTCTTCTAGAATTTTGCGATTCCAATTCATAGAGACTTAATGGGTAACTCCTAGTTAACCATGTAATGAGCCTTGATGAACATTCTTGTACTCGGGTTATTTCACTTCATTAGGTAAATTCTCTCAAGATAAACTCAAATTAAGAAACAAACTCCTGAACTGTGACTGAGAGGTGGTCACATGGTAGGAACTTCAGCTCTCCTGGGCAATAGTGCTTTCTCTTAGGCGATGAGCATAGCATTAAAAAAAAGGCATTTCTGGCATCCAAATGAAAGAACCGATGAGCCTTCTTCAAGTGATTGGTGTTTAAAGCTCAGCAATGACTTCCAAACAAATGTGTAGTCATCTTAAGTGTTCAAAGAATTTTTAATGGAGGCAGAAATGCTTTACCAGGATGCTTTGCAGAAGTCTGCCACCAGATTTGGCCACCGGACTCTGCCAGATGAAGCCAGCCTGGACGGCTTTTAGTCCCAAGGGATCTTTGAGGCACCACGTGTTTGGCGAGGGTGGTTTCAAAGGAGGCGGGGGCTCTTCTCCATGGGCTTCATGAAGGGACTGTGGGAGCAGTAGGGAAGGGTCATACCTCTTCTAGGGGAGGGTGGGGAAATGACAGGGGCCAGGTAGCATATGGCTGCCCTCTCCCGGCCACTCGCCTGCATGTTGTGTCCAAACTGTATTGTGCTTTGAGGGATTGCTAGCAGGACCCTGAAGCTTTCCAGCTGGATTTGTTATTTGGGCATACCTCACATCTTCCTCTCCTTGTTAATGAATTTGAAAGGAATACCCAGTCCTGGGGCTGTAGGAAGAAGCCTTCTGAGGAGGGGCAGTGCAAGAATTAAGTCTCCTGACACGTATCTCGTTTTTTAACAGCTATTTGCCGGCAAGGCTGTAGTCCCACGCATGGGTCATGCAAACTCCCGGTGATTGCAGGTAAATGATGACAACATTTTTCCATTTCTTTCAATATTCCTTTAATATTAGAAGGGACTTTATTATCCATGTGGTTTTTTCCTTGTAGTAAGGGTACTGAGGAGAGGACAAGAAAATGTTAAAAAAAATCCAGATATTCACATCCGAAGCTTATTAAATTAGACCAGCTATTATACCAGCTGTCTTGTGGAATGCACACATTTCTCTCTCAGAAAAAAAAAAAGAAAAAATTCTTTTGGGCATAGTCAGTGACTTTATGTATTAACTGTTCTGTAAATTGATAACACATTTTTATAAATCTTCCACTTAAAGTGCTAATGGACTCAGTGGAAGAATATGGGTTTGTTTCTCTGCGTCTCTGTCCCTCCCCCGCCCTGGCTTTCTGTCTCCCAGCCCTCCCCCATGGTTCCCATCAATAGGCGAAAGTGGAGCATTCTTTAGAATGGGATTAGTACAATCTTCCTGGCCCCTTTGCTGGCGGGAGCCAGGCCGGTGCTGAGAGGTTAATGGCTGTGCTGGAATCTTGTCAGTTGAGCCTGATGAAAGTAGACTTTTGCTGCTGGCCTTTGAAGTCTATTCTTTTATGGTCCCGGACAATGCAGAGCCGAATGGGAACCTACCCTGACTGCTTCATGATTACAGTTTGGGGAGCTTCTTGATCTGTGTACATTGTGCCAATTTGGGAAAGGCTTGTTTCAGAAAATATTATTGGTGTCAGAAGCCCTTTGACACAATCTCATGTTTTATTCTCCCATCTCCCAAGTTTTAAGCTTTAGCAGATTTAATGGGACACTTAGTTTGTGATTTAATGGGGCCCTTGGAATTTAGGGTCAAGGGAAGTGGATGGAACTGTAGTCTAGGCGTAAACTTTTTCCATTCAGTGTGCCTGAGAAACTTCACCTGTGCACCCTTGGGTATAAAGGTATAGAATAGGTATTCAGTGAACACCTTTGTAATTGTATGTCTCACGGTGGTATAATAAAAAATTTTTAAAAAATAAAAAGTAAAAAAATAAAAAAGTAAAAAAAAATAAAATAGGTATTCAGATCAAACTGATAATAAATCCTACAGAATCTTGCTTTGAAACAAATCCTAAAGAATCTTTCTTTGAAACAACTTTTTAAGAAAGTTTTATTAACTCCAGCTTGGTTTGTAAACCACAGCGTAAGAAACTAGGATCTAGCCTGGAACAAAAGTACAAAGCTTGGCGTGCATGTGGCCAACCCAGGTTCCATTCGCAGTACCACGTATGGCCTCCTGAGCCTACCAGGAGCAATCCATAGACACAGAGCCAGGAGTAAGCCCTGAGAACTGCCAAGTGTGCCCTCTCCCAACCCTCCCCAAAAAAAAAAAGAAAAGAAAAACAAGCATCTCCATCAGTGGTTCCACGGGCCTATGCTATGCTTGGATCTGGGCCTCAAGTCTCAGAATACTCCTACCTCTCAATCTGTTACCAATGGCTCTGAAAATAAAATCTGCAGGCTGTAATTCCACCAGACTGAGGTAGGCATACGTTTCTGCACTTCTAAAAGCTCCCAAGTTTTGCTGCAGTTGATGGTAGCCCCCTCCTTGGGGGAATCACTGCCCACATAGTCAGTATTCAGTGGGCTTCTCTGAATGGTTCAGGGTGTGGACCAAATATGGATTCCCAAGCCCTACAACATCCGGTCCCTCCCTCTGCAGCAGGGAACTGAGTGTGGAAACTTGAAACTAAAGTGGGGTTAGTTGAAAGTCACTGTCAGATGATGACTTACACTGCAAAGGGCCGGGTCCCCAGGACGGCTTATGTGAAATGGGTTGGAGCCTCCGGGATGCGAATATGCTGCTTCCCTGGGAAATCTAGGGCTGCCGAGCCTGCTAGTGCACTCACTGCTATGTCTTTCCAGCCCCACAGGGTGGTCATTAAACCATGCTTGAGTTTTACTGGTTCTGCCCAGCCTGGGGCAGGATTCCTGCCCCCTATTTCTCAGGAAGCCATGGAGCCCAGGCTGAGTGCGCCAACTGCGCTGTGCAGAAAAGGGAAGTCAGTCCTAAATCTTACCCTGGCTTCTCAGATTGATTGCCTTTCTCCCCCAGAAAGACTTCCAGAGAGGAGTAGTGAAGTAAAACAAGTTTATCTGGGAAGCAAGAGGAGCGGGGCGGGGGACGGGAGGGCTGCGGATGAGAGAACAGATTTGTTCAGGTAGAAAAGCCAGCCAGTGTGGCTTTTCGGGGAAGTTCATAAAAATTTTCCATAATTGCCTCTGTCCCACATTCTTGACACAAGTAGAATATGGTGTTTTTCTGGGGAAACTACAGTGAACTTTAAAAAAATAGAATTGGAATGACCATGAATTACAGAGGTATTTATGATTGAGTTTCAAGTATACATATAGTAAGCGTGGAACTTCTGATGGTTCGGTTTTTAGTTCCTTTGCACAGCCTGTTTGTGTTCCATGGAGCCTCACGGGAAGCTGTGTATGCGCAGTGCCTGGAATTTGGCATCTCCCTGGTTTTCCAGGCTCCCAGATGAGTTTGTCTCAGAGCCCTTCACATTATTGGGCTGGGTTAGGTTTGAGACTGTATTTTCCTCCCAATATACAATACCCGAGCCCACTTCTCCCTCTCTCTTTCTGCAACAGAAGTGAAATAAAAACAGCTCTCCTATCCTGAAATACTTCATCCTACCTTTCGTAGTGTTTTTCTTCAGAAAAGCCTTGGTGTGCTTTACCCCATTGATGGCACTGGCTGGAGTATTTGACAGTATTCCTCTGCAGTGTGGAGCAGGAATCCACCTGCCTTAAGGCTTCTAATTACGGGTGCTCTGGAGAAAGATCAGCAGTGCTCGGAACCATGCTGGGCCTGCACAGAGCTCCGATGAGTATCAGCAGAGGCCAACCAGGCTTTCTGCTACTGTCATCAGAATAAACACACTGCTGCTCAGGGGAGGGCCCGGGCAGCCAGAACAACAGGCTTTGTATCCAGAATTTAGCCCTTTCTCTTTCGGAGGCTCACCTCCCACTCCCTGCCCAGACACGCTCCAGTGCCTTATTTACTTAAGGTGCGACTTTCCCACACATCATTTGCATAGTCTCCCAACTCATCTCCTCCTGCTTACCTTGAAAGAAAATGAAAACAGAACCTTCTAGCTAGGGAAGTGCTCCGAACTAGTTGAGTGGCAAGTTAGTTGCCTGTTAGTTGTCTTTGGGCTTATGTATTACCAGGGGGTTTTCTTGTTTGTTTGTTTTCCCCTCCGTGTGAAAACTTTACTCCTTTAATGGTTCTCAGGCCGACTTAGATTTCTTTTTCCTGGGTGCACATGCGTGCTTTATTGCACGCCTGCCAATAATATCAAACTTAATTATGAATCATCATCTGAGGAAAGTCTCTTCAATTTCTCATGAGAACCTTAATCATATACTATTAAATGGGGATAACTTTGGGGATGCCTCTTTTTAGGGTCAGTATTTTTATTTGTTTTCTTTTGAAGTCATCCAGGGCCTCTTGTGGTTCCTTTTTATGCTTGGGGATTCAGTTCTCATTAATTAAGAGGTGAGGTTGGATCCTTGGCTGCCTTTTATTAGGCAAATTGAAGAGGTGTAGAGATCTTTATGTTGGGAGGGAAGAAGACAGTAAAAGTTTCCAAATCAGTTCCCTCTTCACCTTTTAGTTTGCAGGGCCAGTTGTTACCAAATGGATCTCCTCCGCCCCACCCTCCTGCTATTTCCAAAGTATTCACTTTAAGAAAAAATTTCTAGCAAAACTAATGTTATTTTCTGCTTTAGTCGCTTTCGTTTAGACTGTTTAGTTTGACACGGATCAGAATCCTGATTAATTTTAAACCACACATTCTGGAGGCTTTAGCATTTGGGTGTAGATGGGCTTGTTTTTAGAAGTTAGGAAATGGTTAGTCAGTATTCTCATGGGTCAGGCTGATTCTCTGCCTTGGGTGATTAGCCATTAGCTAGATCCCTATAATTTTCCCATGACAAGGATTTGGTAGCCTGCCTCCAGCTCTCTGGAAACCCAAATACCTTTCGGGAGAGGGGGAGCATTTTCCAGAGTTCCAGTTGACTGGCTTGGTGTGGGGAGGGCTGTAAAATCGGGGGCCCAGAGATGTTGCCTCTGATTAGTTCCCTAACCCGGTTCTGAAAATGTCTAACCCTGGCTCTCACTGGCTCTACCTTCATTTCCTGCGTCTGGCTTTTCCCAACTCCTCTCCTAGTTGCAAAAAACGTGATTCTTGAGAAGACAGTTAAAGTTTCAGGAGGTTTGAGATTTGAGGGGAGGAGTGGGAGACCCAGGCCTGATTTTCCACCCAGGTGAAGGTTTATGTTTGTGTTTTTGTTTGGGGATCAAAGGCACCATTTGGCCCAAGAAAGTTCAGTTAATGAAGTGCTTTAAAGGAAACTTGACTCCTCCCCAATGCTAGATAAACTGAGTTGACCCTTTTCTTTGGAAAGTGAGAAATAACTACACAGTAAATTAGCATGCACCCCGGAGTTGCAGGTCATACATTAGCCATGACAGTGGTTTCGGTGCTGCTGCCTCCCCTTTGCAGAGCCTCCCTTCGTCTTTGCACAAAGGAGATGGCTGCCCACCCCTGTTTGCTTGATTTCCTAAAGCCTCAGTGAGGCAGACTCCTGCGGTACTTGGTGCCTCGTTGCATCTTGTGCACCAGAGTTGCCCACTTAGACTAAGAGTCTAGCTGAGTTGCTGTGTTAAAAAAATAATGCCACCAAAATGCTGCATTAGATCTGGCTGTTGTCATCCAGAGTCCTTTCCTGAGATTGATGTAACACAAACTTGCCTATGCGCGCACAAACACACACACACGTCCTTTCCTGGGATTGATGGTACACGCCCCCTCCCCCATGAGCCTGAGAAGAGAGGGCTTTGTGAAGGGCGGTCTCAGGGCCCTCTTCCCAAACAGCTTTCCTTTTGTCAGGAGTCATCTGGGAGGGGGCTCAGCCTGCCTCTGAAAATGTTTGTTTAGAGGGATCCCCCCTGACCTTGTGAGTCGGCCTCTGGCACCAAAAAGAAACAAATGGGAAAGGGCCTGGACTTCTTTTTTTTTTTTGCTTTTTGGGTCACACCCGGCAATGCTCAGGGGTTACTCCTGGCTCTGCACTCAGGAATCACTCCTGACGGTGCGCGGATCGAACCCGGCCGGCACAGGCCGGCCACGTGCAAGGCAAACGCCCTACCCGCTGGGCTATCGCTCCGGCCCCAGGCCTGGACTTCTTACTCTTCTTGAATGGCTCAGATCCCCGCGAGTGAGCAAAAGACTAAAACTGCTGTGTGCTCTGTCCCCAGTTGCCAGTATGGCTGGCAGGGCATCTACTGCGACAAGTGCATCCCCACCCGGGCTGTGTCCATGGTACCTGCACGGAGCCCTGGCAGTGTCTCTGTGAGACCAACTGGGGTGGTCAGCTCTGCGACAAAGGTACGCCTTCAGGGAGGGGCCCAGGGTGCTGCTAGCCCTTCTGAAGGAGTGGGCGGTCCTGGAGGGTGGGGAGTTGCCATTTGGGTTTTATTTTTATGTCCTGGGGTCTTTATATTCTGAATCTGTGATTCTGTCTTAGCAGTGAGGTTATGTTAATAAGCGTGTGTGCATGTGCATTGCGTTACATTCTTTTAAAGAGAGCCAGCGGGGAGGAGGAATGTATGCTCACATGCGTGTGTTTTATTATGTTTTAAAGAGTGTGTTTCATGACGTGTTTTTGAGAGAGCCAGGGCTGAAAGTGTCGTGGATAGCAGTCTGTACCTACTGCTCTGAAATAACTTCTTGCGGGTCCTCGTTCACAGATCTCAATTACTGCGGGACACATCAGCCCTGTCTCAATGGGGGGGAACGTGTAGCAACACGGGTCCTGACAAGTATCACTGTTCCTGCCCGAAGGGTATTCAGGACCCATCTGTGAAATTGGTAAGTGGTTCAGGTATAACAAGATTCCTGCGCTGACTTTACATTTCATTTTCCTTAAAAATAAAATGAGCCCAAGGACTCCAAATAACATCTCCAGGGAGAGTCCCACAGTTCACTGGGCCTTGGCTGCTTCACATCTCGTTTTTGGGGGTTCGGGGGATGCTGGGAGTGGAGGTGACCCGGACTTGGGTATTTCTGGGATGCAGAGAGCTGAGCCAGAAAGGTGACTTGCCCATTCCCTAGATGCCGCGGGGCGTTCTCTCGCGGTTCCTTTCACTTAGCAGGCTGTGCCCTGATGGCTCAGATGTAGGGTGTGGGGCAGGCGGTAGGCAGCAGGGCTGACTGGCTTCCTGGTGCTTTGCAGCGAGCACGCCTGCCTGTCTGATCCCTGCCACAACCAAGGCAGCTGCAAGGAAACCTCCATGGGGTTTGAGTGCGAGTGTTCTCGGGCTGGACCGGCCCACGTGCTCCACAAGTAAGTCTGGGTTTGGGTCTGTGTCTGTGTCAGATCTAGGGAGTGTGGGGCAACTTTTGGGCTCAGTGATGCTTCTGCCTCAGAGATAGAGGGTGAGAGTCTGGCTTCAACTTCTGGTCTTTGTGCGGCCAAGGTTCTCCTCTGTCGTAGCGAGCAGCTCCTGGGAGAAGCTTCCCGGGGCTCGCTTATTCCTTGCCTGAGCTGCACGTTCTGCCTCAGAACGGAATTCATGATCTTTCTGCAGTCAGAGCCAGTCTGCCTGCTGGAGTGTTTGGCACTCTTAGTGTTTTTCCCGAGGGGCGGGGTTCTGAAGAAGGGGTTAACACACCTGGGTGCCTCACACTCTATGTAGATTTGGGAATCCCAGAGATGTTGTCTGGAATTAGCGAGTCCATGTTTTTGATTGTGTTCCTTGAGTTCTGAAGTGCAGCCAATCTCCTAAACCACTGTCTTTGGTGGTTGCGAACAGCACCAACCCAGGGTTGGTTCTGGGGCCCAATGTGTGTGCTGGCACCAGGAGCTCTGGCGCACGATTTAGGGAACTCGGGCCATGTCAACTTCTCATGGTCAATCTTAAATCGGGTGCCAGTAATTCCCACTCACTGAGTTTATGAAATGTGCCTGGCACCTCATCAGTAAGTGGGCAGCAGGTAAACTTGTTGACAGCCTCTCCAGTTTGGTGGGAGAAGTGGGTTAGGGAAATGGGGGGTGTTCTTTTTTAGGAAAATGCTATGAGCCAATGAGGCGAACAGGATTTTCTGAGTTCTGATAGAACTTTCTTTAAAATTTTCTTTTCTTGGCAGGGGAGGTTTGTGCCATACCCAGCAGTGCTGAGGAGTGAACTCCTGGCTCTTTGTTCAGGGATTACTCCAGGGGTAGGGGGAGAGGGGTTGGGAGACCTATGGAGTGCCTGGGATCAAACCTGGGTCAGTTGTGTGCAAGGCAAGCGCCCCTGCCCCCTGTTTTATTTCTCTGGCCCTCCTTTAAAAATAGGCAGAGCAAGGTGCCCTGTGTTACCAGGTCGGTGCTCTGGGCTTCCAGCTGTCTCTCCGTGCCTTCTTAGATCAGGGATTAAATGAACTGGGGCAGTGGAGGATTTAAAGCTAAAGTCAGACCTTATCGGCACCGTCGCAGCCACGGAGAGCAGGTGTCTGGCTCGTCAAGGCAGCCCCGCTCTTGTGAGGGGTGGTATTAAATGATCTAATTGTCCAACCAATTGAGATTAAATTGCCATCCCTCTCCCCTTTGTTTCCCACCCTTTTTCTGGTCAGACATTGATGACTGTTCTCCAAATAACTGTTTCCACGGGGGCACCTGCCAGGACTTGGTGAATGGATTTGAGTGTGTGTGCCCGCCCCAGTGGACTGGTAGAACATGCCAGATAGGTAAGCGAAGTCTGCACCCAGGCTGCCTTCAAACATGGGCTGTTGAGGAAGCAGAGCGTGGGGCGGCAGGGCCAGTGTGCTCTCAGGAGAGTCCAGAGGGTCTGCGGGAAAGAACCCACATGCAAATGTCCTGTGGGAAAGTCGTGGGATTCCTGTAACCATGTCAATCGTCTGTCCGACGAGTGTTCAGCTGGGTTCCAAACGGGGATGATCTCATGAGGAATGAGCTGTCTGCATTCTTTTTTTGCCACAGATAAATCCCGGCAACTAGGCAGCGCTGGGTTTTACACAGAAATGCCTGGTGGCTTTTTGCTGTTCCGTTGGGGCTGACGGGTTGGTAACCAGCAGCTGGAAAGTTATCAATTAGCACTCCTTATTGGATAATGGCTAGGGTGAGGGATCAGAAAATCTCGGAACCTCTTATTTAACTAGCTAATTAAAATGCCTCATTTCAGACAGAAATGCTTTGGGGTGCGTGTTTGTTTTTCTTTCTGGGGGGGTGCAAGGGGCGGGTTGGGGGGTTGAACTCCCATTTCTCACTGCTCATCTCCCTGTCTTTCAGATGCAAATGAATGTGAGGCCAAACCTTGTGTCAACGCCAAGTACTGTAAGAATTTGATTGGCAGCTACTACTGCGATTGCCTCCCGGGCTGGATGGGTCAGAACTGTGACATCAGTGAGTGACTGTTTCCGGTTTGCTTTTCCTGAAACTTGGGGCGTTGAAGGCAGGTGCTAGATTCAGGAGCCAAGGCCAGCTCTGAGGCTTGAGGTTATAGAAGGGAAAAAACGTTATGGAGGGAATGTTTTTGGAGAGGGAGTGGATGGGGCAGAAATGCAAACATCCACTTTATCAGGCTCATTAGCTGGGTAAAATGGCCATATTCTGATAAGGTGGCTGAAACAATGATGTGAAGTTTCACTCCTCAGTCTAGAAGAATTAGGGAGGGTTCCCACCTAGTGTAATAACCTTATCTCACAGGAAGCACACAGGAAATCTGATTTGAAGCTTTTATCTGTTCTGGACTGAGAAGGCTTTTCAATTAAGCCCAATTTCAATGTAAATTGCCTCTTTAATATGATGACTTGTTTATTTTTCAGATATTAATGACTGCCTTGGCCAGTGTCAGAATGACGCCTCCTGTCGGGTATGTAGCTCTTTGCTTGAAAGAAAACCTTTAATGATTGGCCACAGAGCTTCACATGTATTTGATTTGGCGAGTTCTGTTCCCTGCGAGATTGAAAGGTGTGGGTGAAAAAGTGAGTCTAGAAATTTTACCTGGGCTCATGTGACCGCAGCCTCTGGGAGTCATCTTAAAAGCAGGCATTATAGAAATTTCAATGACTGTATTCCAAGAGTCTGGGCATTTGACTGTTTGACACAGCAAACCAAGGTTGGAGCAATAGTGCGGCGGGTAGGGTGTTTACCTTATATGTGGCAGACCCAGGTTCGGTCCCAAGCACCCCATAAGGTCCCCTGAGCCTGCCAAGAGTGATTCCGAGTGCTGAGCCAGGATGACACCTGTGCACTGCCAGGTGTGCCCCCAAATAAAGTGAATCAGTGGGGCAACAGTTGTGCTAAGCCACTGAAACACCCTGTGTTTGTGGAATACATAGAAAAAAAAAGCATGTGTTTCTCCCTTTCCTTCTCCTCTTCCAGGATTTGGTTAATGGTTATCGCTGTATCTGTCCACCTGGCTATGCAGGCGATCACTGTGAGAGAGACATCGATGAATGCGCCAGCAACCCCTGTTTGAATGGGGGGTCACTGTCAGGATGAAATCAACAGATTCCAGTGTCTGTGTCCCACTGGTTTCTCCTGGAAACCTCTGTCAGGTGAGCAGAGCCAGAACCTATGATTTTGATGGCAGTTTCCCCACCTTTCTCGGGAATCTGTTAATCTCCTATTGACTGGGGATCTCTGCTAGACAAATGCTGTTGGAAGGAGATTGATGAGTGATTTTCTTCGTAGCGTTGGGGAGCCTGTCAATGGGACTGTGTCCCCTTTGTCCCTAGTTTGGACTCTCCCACGCTGCCCTGTTTTCTGATGCCTATCTGGACAGGCTCTGGGACATTACGGCTATTCTGTGGGATCTTTTCTTAACAGAAACAGATACAGATGTCCAATGCCTGCGCCTGCTCCCCCCACCCAAGAGGGTGGAATCACACCTTTCTTACTCTGTTTCCTCTCCACCTATCCTGTTCCTGGCCCTTGCAGCTGGACATAGATTATTGTGAGCCCAATCCCTGCCAGAATGGTGCCCAGTGCTACAACCGTGCCAGCGACTATTTCTGCAAGTGTCCGGAGGGACTATGAAGGCAAAGAACTGCTCCCACCTTAAAGACCATTGCCGCACCACCCCCTGTGAAGGTACCTACCGTCGGCCTCTTTACCCAGCTTCTGGACTATCCTATCTCTGTGGCAGGGCCCCGAGAGACCCACAGATGTAGTCTAAGTGGTGGAGGGTGAAAGCCCTTAATTGGTTTCCAGAAGCCAGGACACATGGAAGCAATCTGCTCAAGCCCACCCTTGGGCGAACCGTGTGTGGATTTAGCCTGGAGAGAGAAATGTGGGATTCAGCCAGCATTCTTGTTCTGGGGTGAAGGGGGAGGGAGCTGATGAGCAGTGTGGCGATAAATTTCTCAGGCAGTCCTGTCAAAGAACTATCTGTCACCGTGGCAACATTCTGTAGCTTCACTCTCAGGTTTGGTGGCCACAGTGCAATGCGAAAGTGACAGGGCTGATGAGAAGCCTATTTTCATTTCAATAGCCAGACATGACTTGTGGCTGCTGTCCACTTTACTATGTTTTCAGTCTTTCTTCAGTGACAGTTAAGTAGAAGTAAAGCTGGTTCTGCTTCTGAGCCACCCAGTTGGGGCCATTTCGAAGGAAAGGAGGGAGGGAGGGAGCGAGCCATCAGGTGGATGCATTTGGGAGGGAGCCCACAGGTGGGGCATTTGACTTGCTTGTGTGAGTTAAATTCAGGTTTGAGCCGTGCCACCACAAAGAAGTTAAAACTGGTGATGGGATTGATGTTGGGAATATTGGATACCTGAAACTCAGTCATGAATAACTTTGTAAATCCTGGTACTTTTTTGAAAAAAAGCTTAAACAAAAACCCCAAAAGCAAACAGACTTGGGCAGGAGAGATATCTCTAAGACCAGAGCTCTGTCCCAGCCCCTAAAAAAGAGGGATGGAGGCTCAAAATAATGTTGGCTTTTTGGCTACTTAGGAAGAAAATGTCTGTTACAGAAAACAAATCTTTCCACCCAGAGTATTGAAACCTGTGTCACAGCCCGTTGCTAGAGTCTTCACCCACTCACTGCCTCTTGACTTGTTACACGGGGGCCATGTCCAAGAGAGCAGCCTTGGCTAGGAATGTTGTCCTGTGGCTTTGTGGCTGCTATCTGATCCGACTTTGTCTTCTAGTGATTGACAGCTGTACAGTGGCCATGGCTTCCAATGACACACCTGAAGGGGTCCGGTACATTTCCTCCAACGTCTGTGGTCCCCACGGGAAGTGCAAGAGTCAGTCGGGAGGCAAATTCACTTGTGACTGCAACAAAGGCTTTACTGGGACATACTGCCATGAGAGTAAGACCCTTACTGGGAATTCAGTTCACTTGAGATCCACTTGAGAATCACTGGGTTGATTCAGTTCACTTGATGAGCAAAGATTTAGAATCTGAGATTGAGGTGGTGCTTCGTTTACGAGTTCATGTAGGTGAGATAGTTTTAGGATGCTCTGGCGCCTTCATGAGGTTTTGTCTCACTTTCTTTGCTCCCACAAAGTGGCTGAGGGAGAGCCTGAAATAAAATAGATGAGGCATTCTTTTTGTGCTCATCTCTGGGGGCATTTTCTAGAGTTGATAAAACAGCCCATGGAATCTGAGAAGCAGTTCACCTGGAGCTGAGAATGCTGGGGACCAGAGTAATTTCTCAGAAGGCTGTTGGAACGCATAGAATAGTGGCCCTGTTTGAGAAAGGGAGAGGGTACAGCGCATCAAGGTACCGCCGTGCATGAGGCTGATCCTTTTTGGATCACTGGCATATGGTCCCCAAAGCACCACCTACTGTGACTCTTGAGCACAGAGCCAGGAATAGCCCCTGAATACAGCAGGGTATGAACTCAACCACCCTTCCCCTGACCCCCAGGGGTGGGATGGGGAACAGTAGCCTTGTTGTTTGTCCTTCATTTCCTGTTTTGTTTCTCTTCCTGTCACAGATATTAATGACTGTGAGAGCAACCCATGTAAAAATGGAGGCACTTGTATCGATGGTGTCAACTCCTACAAGTGCATCTGTAGTGACGGATGGGAGGGGGCCTACTGTGAAACCAGTGAGTCCGTGGTGCTGTGGGCTGAGTGGGATGTCGGTTGTGGTGGGGTGGCCGGATCTGTGTCGACACGGGAGATCTTTCATTCTGATGGAAATCTCTGGAGAAAGATTCCCAACCACTCCTGCAGATGGGGCAGTATCACCTGTGTCCTGTTTGCCTCTGTTAATGCCCAGGGCAGCAGGAAGGAATGTATTGAGGCGCTGAGAGTGATCCTATTTAATTAGGAGGATAAATCTCCCAACTGGAAGGAAAGGCCTCATCTTCCTGGTCTGATTATAATCCCTCACTGTCATGATTTCACTTTCTGGGGAGTGACTGAGAGCTGCTCCCTGTCTTGCCTAACTGCTGCATTCATTAGCAACCTAGTAGGGCAGGACGGGAGGTGCTCCAGGACTCCCAGGAAAGGGGGTGACTAAGTTCAGGTCCAGCATTGTTTACTGGGTGTTGGGAGCAGGAGAGACCAGAGGTGGAAGTTATTGGGAGCAGGAGAGACCAGGGTCGCCCTGGGCCAGGTGTGGTTCTTCCTTGATCCCTCAGCTAACGGGGTCTCTCCTTCCATTCCAGACATAAATGACTGCAGCCAAAGCCCCTGTCACAATGGGGGGGCTCCTGTCGCGACCTGGTCAATGACTTCTACTGTGACTGTAAGAATGGATGGAAAGGAAAAACCTGTCACTCACGTGAGTGTCTGTGGGGACCCTTTCCCAGGCCCCCCTGGGTGTCTCCTATGAGCAGAGCTGGGCAAGGCCTCACACCAAGATCTTGATCTTCCAGGTGACAGCCAGTGTGACGAGGCCACCTGCAATAATGGCGGCACCTGTTACGACGAAGGAGATGCTTTCAAGTGCATGTGTCCAGGAGGTTGGGAAGGGACCACCTGCAACATAGGTAACCTGGATGCCCCTCCTGAGCACCCCGTCTGGTGTTCCCCACTCTGTGCACCCCCACTGCCTCCCCCAAGGCCCGAATCCTCAGCAGACCGTGTTTCTGTGTGCTCATATCTTGTAGCCCGGAACAGTAGCTGTCTGCCCAACCCCTGCCAGAATGGGGGCACCTGCGTGGTCAACGGCGAGGCCTTCACGTGTGTCTGCAAGGAAGGCTGGGAAGGGCCCCTCTGCACTCAGAGTGAGTGTCCCCAACCTCTCTGAACTACTCAGCCTGCAGGAGTCCACCCTGCCTTCCCTGGGACCTCACAATGGCAAACAGAAGCTGAGTTGTTTGATGTCTGCTTCACCTGGCTCTCTTCAAAGGCCTTGATGGGCTGCAGCCCTGACCTGGGCATGAGAAAGTCTCCCCGAGATAAGTGGAGACAGATGGTGTGTCTGTTCCCGGCTCTGGGCTGACTAGCGGCCTGTCCGCTTCTCTGCTCACCCCCCCATTTCCCAGCCTTGCCAGGCAGTGCCTCTTCCTGTGGCCGTGTGTCCCACACACAGTAAATGGAACAAAGTGTGGTGCAGGCCTGCTTCCAATTGAGCAGAGGTCTTAGGTGCATTTGGCTGGTGTTAAATGCTCTGTGACATTATTATTGTTTGGGGATTATGGAAATAAGGCGGGGGGCGTGAGGGCTGCCAGGACTTTTTCTGTGGGCTGTGCCACAATTAAGTTGTCTTTATTTTTTTCCTTTGCAGATACCAATGACTGTAGTCCTCATCCCTGGTAAGCATGACCCCTGTGGGCATCCATGTGCTTGGGTATTAGCTGGAGTGTGTGTATGGGCATTGCTGGGGATCTTGTTGGAAATGCAGGTTCTGGTTCATGAGGTCAGGGTGGGTGGCAGACCTGGCCTTTCTAACAAGCTCCCAGGTGATACCCATCCTGCTGGTCTACGGACCCAACTTTAATTAGCCAGGTTATGTCTTCATTTAGAGCAGAGATTCGCAGCCTGAGTGTGTGCGAGAATTACCTGGGGAGCTTTTAAAAGTCCCAGCGCCTGAGGCCTGTGAAATTAGACTCTCTGGGGGGGTGGGGCCCAGGCATCAGTATTTGTCAAGCTCTCAAAGCCACTGTGAATGTGGCCTAGAGAGAGAGAGGCCCCTGGACCCCGCTTGACTCCTTGTAAGGTCGGTGGCGGAATGGATGGAAGGTAGGTAACTAACGCTTCTTGCTTGCTTCTCGAGTTACAACAGCGGCACCTGTGTGGATGGAGACAACTGGTACCGGTGTGAATGTGCCCCCTGGATTTGCTGGGCCTGACTGCAGAATAAGTAAGGACTGGCGCAGGCTGGTTTGCCCAGTAACTCTACCCACTTCCTCCCTTCTCAGCCTGAAACTTTTCATCTTGCAAACAGCTCGGACCACTTTAGTCCTGGTGACCAAAGAGTTGTCTGTCTCCAGATGGGCTTAAGATGGGGTCCGGGAGATAGTGTAGAGCCTTGAATGCCGCCAACCCAGGTTCAATCCTTGGCACCATACACAGTCCCTGAGCTTGCCAGGAGGGAGCCCTGAGCATATCTGAGTATGCTTCCCAACCCCCACCTAAACATTAAAATAAAAGGTGGAGGGTCGGCCCATCCCCCTCCATTTTGTCGAGCCTCGTGGCCCCGCCCAGGAGCTGCTCTGGGGCCACCAGCCATAGCATGAAGAGCCTCACAGGCGGCTGGGGAAGCTGGAACTCGGCTCGCCCGGGTCCAGCTGACTATGGGGCCCCGGGAGGGCAGATGGGTTTTGGGAGTGGGCCCATCACCTCTGGGGGGTCCCGGAAGCAGCCGAATGAGACTCGCCCACCACACTAGCCACCATTTTCGCTGTCCGGACGCTGGGAAACTGCCTCACGACCAGATTAACAGAGCAAAACCAGTTTGAGCCCAGGTTGCGGCGGCGGCGTCCATTAAAATAGTGGAAACAGTGATATCTTTTAATGCACTGCATTCCACGATGTGCAGGAAAGTTTGGCCGGAGGGAGAGATAAAGAGGAGAGAAATGACATACAGAACCCGCCAAGTCATTAAGGTGTGGGAGGGGAAGGGAGGTGGGGACATTGGTGATGGGAGATGGGTTTGGGTGGAGGGATGGGTGTTGGAACACTGGAACCAAAACTCTACATGAGCATCTTGCAATTATATGTCTAAAATGGTGTAATAAAATTTGGGGGGGTGGGGAATAATAAAATAAAATAAATAAAAAAAAATAAAGTAAAAGGCAAACAACCCTTAAAAAAAAAAGGTGGGCTTAAGAAGCCCCTAAGGAGGTATTTCAGGGTCTCAAGTAACTGCTGGTCCTAGCCACAGAGTTTTGAAGGTAGCTCCTCTGAGTCCCTAAGGAGTGTCTTTCCTATAACTGATAAGAAGTTGTGGATAACTGGATATTATCCACAGAGCTAACTTGTTTGGGAGAAACTGATTTTCAAAGGCTCAATTAGAAATTATTAAAACAGGAGTGGGAAGGGCCCAAGTATGCCCTGGGTCTGCTTTTGTAAATCAAGTTTTATTTGCACAACGCCACAGTAAAAGTTTATATACATATGCTCTCCTGATGTGACCAGCATTGACTAGATTGAATAGTTGTGGCAAGATGTGACCCACAAAGTCTAAAATATTTGCTCCCTCATCCTTTTCACGGAACGGTGTGAACTTGCTCTAAAAGCAAGTCAGAGCAAAAAGGAACTAAAAATTGTTGCCCCCAGAAATTGTTCTCCTCTGTTTAAGAGAATAATACAGACTTTGGAGTACAGGTACCTATTTATTTTGGTGCTAGTTACATGATAGCAATTCAGTCAGCTTATATTCAGTATATATTTCTTTTCTTGTTGGTAGAAACTTAGGGAAAACATTACTACTTCCTGTTTTATTGGTGCCTAAAATTGCATCCATTTCTCCTAGACATCAATGAATGCCAGTCCTCGCCATGCAATTTTGGGGCAACGTGTGTGGATGAGATCAATGGCTACCGGTGTGTCTGCCCCCAGGCACAGCGGTCTGAAATGCCTGGAAGGTAAGTAGGCCTGGCCCCACCCTCCCACTGTGTTCTGTTGGGTGCGCTGATACTGGGGACGAGAGTAGGTCCTTCAGGGAGGGGACACTTGAGGACACTTCTGAAGGACAGGGCAGCTGTTCACTTGTCCTGAAGTGCTGCAACAATGAACTGTAACAAACCTTCCCAACGTCAGTGGCTTGCGGCAAGCATTTTCTTTTGCTGATCGTGGCACACAAGATAGGCAGAGTGATGTGAGCTGAGGTCTGGGCACAGGCCTGTACCGTGTATCGCCTCATTCTCCTTAGACCAACAGCTGTGTTTGGAGCCAGGAGGTCATGGCCCACTCTGGGAGATTCAGCTCACAGCACATCCCCCTATGATTGCATTGGCCAAAACAGGTCATGTGACTCACAGGGCGAGGAAAGGGCCACTTGCCCATCATAGGAGAACTGCATTTTCCCATAGCCAAGGGCCCGAGTCTCATCCTATCCTGCAGAGGGAGTGAGGAGCAGGAAAGGAAATGCTCTCCACTCACGCATCTCCACCTTTTAGTTTCAAGGAAACCTTGCGTCACCATCGGAAGTGTGATTCCAGATGGGGCCAAGTGGGATGATGACTGTAACACCTGCCAGTGCCTGAACGGGAGGATCGCCTGCTCTAAGGTACCGTGCAGGGCACTGCAGGCAAGGGGTTCTAGAATACCCGTGTGGGCATCTCTCCGATGCCCATTGCTGTCTGTCTCTCCAGGTCTGGTGTGGCCCGCGACCTTGCCTGCTGCACAAAGGGAACAGTGAGTGCCCTAGTGGGCAGAGCTGCGTCCCCATCCCGGAAGACCAGTGTTTTGTGCGGCCCTGCACAGGGTGGGCGAGTGTCGGTCTTCCAGCCTCCAGCCGGTGAAGACCAAGTGCGCCTCGGACCCCTATTATCAGGAGAACTGTGCCAATATCACATTTACCTTCAACAAGGAGAAGATGTCACCGGTACGCAACAACTTTTTTCCATTTGGAATGATGTGTCTGCTTTTGCTGAAGTGGGCGTGTGATAAAGCTTTAGTTTTAGCCTGAACCGTCTTACAGCTGAAGGAAGCATCACGTCCAGGGTCCAATGACCTGTCAGCCTTTGTGTTCTCACCTTCGAATTTCTTAAATGTGTGTGGATTTTTTTTTTAATATTTTAGGGTCTTACCACGGAGCACATTTGTAGTGAATTGAGGAATTTGAACATTTTGAAGAATGTTTCTGCCGAATATTCGATCTATATCGCATGTGAACCTTCCCCAACAGCGAATAATGAGATCCACGTGGCTATTGTAAGTAGAAGGGCATCACTGTATCACTGTCTTCCCATTCATTATCGATTTGCTCGAGCAGGCACCAGTAACATCTCAATACGTCCTGGCTCATGCTAGTAGAGCCCAAGGGCATCTGCTTGCTTCAGTAACCAGAAGGGCATTCCCCCTTTTTTTTAATTTTGGGAGGCTACTCACACAAGGCTCAGGGGCATATGGGGCTTACTCCTGGTGATTCTCAGCCCACTGGATTAGATGGTTCAATGCAGGGGCCCAAGGGTGCTGAGCTGCTAAGGCCTGGCAGAGCCAGAGACCACCAGAGCCGGTGTGGGGGTGATGATGCTGTAGTTCACACTTGGGCCTTGGTAATCCCATGACTGATCCTTTCTCCCTGACCCCAAAGCCTCTTCCCATTTAATTTCCTTGCAGTCAAGGATAAACAGACTTCAGTTAGCTGGTATCCCAGTGAGGCAGAGACCTGGGAAGGACGCTTCACATCTGAGTGTGTGTTTGAATTTGTTTTGAATCAGGGCTGCTATTGCCACGTTCCTCTGACCCTCCTGTTTGACACCTCTTCTTTTCCAGTCTGCTGAAGACATACGGGAGGATGGAAATCCTATCAAGGAAATCACAGAAAAAATTATAGATCTCGTTAGCAAACGCGATGGGAACAGCTCCGTTATCGCTGCTGTTGCAGAAGTCAGAGTCCAGAGGCGTCCTTTGAAGAACCAAACAGGTCGGTGGCAGGCGGGAATGGGCCCCTTCTGTTCAGGTGCTTAATGGTAATCTCAACAGAAACAGCAGTCCCAGCAGCTTCAAGTGGGGAGTTTCTTCAGGGCTCTATTCTCACATAGCCTATTTCACCGCAAGCAAAACTGAGCTGGCTGCTTGGATCCGGATCCTATGGCAGTGTGCAAAGCTCACGCTGACTTTTCATGCCAGTAAACAGGGCTCTTTGGATCAGCCCCAAACTCTTATCCCCACCCCCACTGCTGTAGGAGCCTTCAAGAGTGGAGCCAGCCTTAACTTGAGGTGCCATGCAGAGCACGTGGTTGCCTCTGATGTCCCGTTACTGCCCTTTCTAAGCACACACGGGGGCTTGCTTGATTGGTGACCTGATGGCCATATGAAATGACCTTTTCCTGCAGAGGTGCCAGTTTGCAGCTTCATGGTCTTAGCTAGGTGAGAAACAAGGCACTTAGCAATGAAAAAGCACTTGGGATTTTGCTCTGACCACTCAGCTTAGGCTTCTGGTTGGATGCGGGAGCCTATAACTTACCACTGAAGGAGTCAGTGTGTCGGAGGAGCCTGCGGGAGCTGCTTCCCGCCTGGGCTCTCTGAGGACAGCGTCAAGGTCTCCTGGGGCCCTGGTCCCAGTGCTTGCTGATCAAGCTGGGAAGTGACAATATGTGGTTGTGAAAAGGGACTTGTCTTAGGGACCAAGAATAGGAGAATCACTGTCGGTATCCTTTTGCTCGGGATTGCTCCTTTTCCTCTTTCTTTTTTTTTCTTCTTTGAGCACTAACTGGTTTTGTGCCTGCCTTCAGATTTCCTGGTTCCGCTGCTGAGCTCTGTCTTAACCGTGGCTTGGATCTGTTGCTTGGTGACGGCCTTCTACTGGTGCGTGCGGAAACGGCGGAAGCCCAACCACGCACGCTCCGCCTCAGAGGACAACACCACCAATAACGTGAGGGAGCAGCTGAACCAGATCAAAAACCCCATTGAGAAGCACGGTGCCAACACGGTGCCCATTAAGGACTACGAGAACAAAAACTCCAAGATGTCCAAAATAAGGACACACAACTCCGGAGGTGGAAGAGGATGACATGGATAAGCACCAGCAGAAAGCCCGGTTTGCCAAACAGCCGGCATACACGCTGGTAGACAGAGAGGAGAAACCCCCCAATAGCACACCGGCAAAACACCCAAACTGGACAAACAAACAGGACAACAGAGACCTGGAAAGTGCCCAGAGCTTAAATCGGCTGGAATACATCGTATAGCAGACAGCGGGACGCTGCTGCCTCTAGGTAGAATCTGAGGGCACTCCGGGGCTTGTAGTTCTTTAAAACTGTCATGTCATAGTTCAGTCTAAGGCTGTTACTGACTTAGAATCCCTGTGTTAATTTAAGTTTTGACAAGCTGGCTTACACTGGCAATGGTG
Source organism: Cryptotis parvus (assembly GCA_021461705.1). Classification (NCBI taxonomy): domain Eukaryota; kingdom Metazoa; phylum Chordata; class Mammalia; order Eulipotyphla; family Soricidae; genus Cryptotis; species Cryptotis parvus. The sequence continues at coordinate 13,292 of JAJIBD010004419.1, read as the reverse complement.
GTTTCTGTGGTTGGCTGGGAAACCAAGTGCTGCGTCTCACAGCTATGCAAAAGCCAGTGGCGAGGGCCCTGGTGCTCCCTGCTTGGATCAGGCTCCCAGGAGAATGCCCGCCCTCGGCCTTAAGCTCCCGCTTCTGCCAGATGTCTCCGATGGTGATGCAGTCTTAGGATCATAGTTTTATTTATATTTATTGACTCTTGAGTTGTTTTTGTATATTGGTTTTATGATGACGTACAAGTAGTTCTGTATTTGAAAGTGCCTTTGCAGCGCAGAACCACAGCAACTATCACAAATGAGTTTATTATTTATTTTTTTTTATTATATGTCGTTGTTGGGGAGGGGACTTTGAGGTCAGCCGTTGCTGGTAAAATGAAGAATTTAAAGAGGAAAAATGTGTCAAAGGTAGACTTCTGTATAGTTCTGTAAATAATTCTTTTTTATTAATCACTGTGTATATTTGATTTATTAACTTAATAATCAAGAGCCTTAAAACATCATTCCTTTTTATTTATATGTATGTGTTTAGAATCGAAGGTTTTTGATAGCATTGTAAGCATATGGCTGTATTTTTTTTGTTGTCGTTCTTCAAACTTATTTTCTTATTACGTGTTGCCTATAAGCCAAAATTAAGGTGTTTGAAAATAGTTTAAGACAATAGGATGGGCCGCTGTGCCTGGAACACGTGGAGTTTTTTTTGTACGATGTCCGATGTTGGAAATACCTTCTATAGCATCACTTTAAAGCACGTTCTAAAGACTGACTGAGGCAGTTTCAGAACTCGTCTAGAACAGGTTCCTTTCCCCCCTTCTGCGTTAGACTTGAAAAGGAAAGACAGGCAAGATCTGCTACACAGCTTAAGGGAAAACAAGCTGAGCCAAAAGGTGAGTGGTTGAATATCATTAGAAAGATCAAATGAACTGTGTGATGTTGGAAGCACACACCAATTTTATTTTGTAAATTCTGATGTCTTTTCACCATCCATATGCAATCCTGACCCACTCAGAGATTTGAATTTTCTTATCTACTGCATTTAGGGAGTATTCTAATAAGCTAGTTGAATACTTGAACCATAAAATGTCCAGTAAGATCACTGTTTAGATTTGCCAATAGAGTACACTGCCTGCCTTAAGTGAGGAAATCAAAATGCTATTATGAAGTTTAAGATCAAAAAAGGCTTAATATAAAACAGTAATTTTGTGGGTTCACCATTGAGACCGTGAAGATACTTTGTATTGTCCCATTAGTGTTATATGAACATAAAAATGCATCTCTGATGTGTTGTTCTGGCAATAAATTTTGAAAAGTAATATTTATTAAATTTTTTTGTATGAAAACCTGGACCGGTGTGGCCTCTTCTGAGCTTGCAAATTTCCGTTCTGCCCTGCTGTGCGCTTCTACCACCACCCAATGGCTCTGGTCACTGGGGCTCAGATCGAAAGGCTGGACAGGCTTGGAGGAAGACGTGAGAGCTGTTTCAGCCAGGAAACTCACTGGAGGTTCTCAAATGGTGTGGGGGGTGGGCTGCCTCGAAGCTGGAGCTGGGGATCCCAGCCAGGATTTTGTTATTTGGCAGCAAGTGTGAAGACTGTGTGATTCAGCACCCCTGGGTTAATGGCCTGGAGTGGATTATTGCGAGCACTCAGGGAAATGCCCACCGCTCTACAAGGTTTCTAAAGAGTTTAGAATTGGGATTCGGGAGGTGGGGAGAGGAGGAGGGAGCATAAGTGCCCCCGCCCTATGACTCTGCATTAATAATGTTTCCCGTCTTAGGCCATACTTGGGTTTGGGGCCACATGTACGTCACTACACAAAAGGGGGACCCATGACTCATCACCTTGTCCCTGGGGAGGGGTTTTCCGCCATCCTTCTACCTGCAATCTTCGCAAGTGCCAGTCCAAATACCTTAACAAGGCAGGAGGGCTGTGGTTGCTGTGCTGGGTTCAGCAGCCAACAAGGCCCTGCCCCTTCATGGCGGGACGGTGGAGGGGTGGGCGGAAGCTTTGCCTCTGGCACCTCCAGTGAGGGATGAGCCACGGTGACGGGTGCATGGACAGCTTCCAGCAGCTGTGCGGGGTTGCCAGGAGTTCCCTGGTTAGGAAGCCAAAGCTGGTGTGCCTCGTGGCGCCCCAACCTTCAGGCCATCCCCGCCTTGTTTTCAAACAACAGGACGAAAAACTGACTTGATATTTTTCTAGCATTCTTAGTGAACTTTTTCTACTAGACCAGGAGTTTTTATTTTTCTCTTGCATGGGGGGGGCTCCCCATCACTGCTCTGGGGACCCAAGGCCCCTCCTAATGAGTCCTCGCCAACTGGGCACGCAGCTGAGTGCCAGGCCCTGAGGTTAGGGTGTGCTTCTGGTCCTGCAGAGCCTGTGCTGGGGATTACTGGGGCTGCCCCAGTGGTGCTTGGGGGCTGTCAGGGTTCTACCCAGCAGTGCCGGAGGGACCAGGGGATGCCGGGATTGAACAGAGTTGGCCGAGTGCAAGGACTTGTGCTTTAACAAGTGTTATCTCCTTGGCCCCAGGGGTAGTGTTTTCCGGTGGGTATCTTGTTTAGGAATAGATGCTGGGGGTCGGGATGTGACTCAAACAGAAGAGTGAGGTCCTGGCCTTGTACCCTGGCCCTGCGCTGCCCTTGAGCACTGGGTGTGAATCCCAGGAACTCTAGCCCCCTGGGGTGTGGCCTCTGCCACAATTTTAAAAAAGAATCACGTATTGCTGGCTCCTTATAAGCAGAAGCCAAAACGTGTAGGAACCAGTGACTGTTCTGGCTAGTTGGGGAAGTGGCTGAAAGGTATGAACAGCCAAAAGTCTGTTTCTGAGACCTGCTCTGTTCTAACAGGGCAATGCTCCGTCACTAATCTGCTAGTTTCTGGAAGGTAGGGTCAGAGAGGGAGACAGTCTCCTGGTACAGACCTAACCAGCCAGGACACACTCTGGTTTCAAACGGCAGAATTCAAACACCATCCTTAAGCAATACCTGCTCCAGTGGTTTGTAAACTTGGATTCTGCTAGAGCCCAGAATTCCTTGGGCACTTGCCACATGCTTTGTACTGAAAAACAAAACAAAGAAGATGGTTAATGAGTCTCAGTGATTCTTTATTCCAGGAGGAAAGTGATCTCTGAGACTTGTGTTGTTTTAAGGAGGCGCCCAGACACTCAGTGGGGAGGCAGAGTTCAGGCTCGCCGGGCTGTGGCCGGAAGCTAGGACCTTCATCATAACGGCACTGTTCTCCTTTGCCCAGGTAGAGGAAATCAGGCAGGGAGCCCAATCATGTTGGACAGGGAACGAGAAAGAATGGACTTACCGTCCGTATTCTCTGTGCACTTTCTGCCTCCCCATGTTGGTGCTTGTAACTGGGGATGCAGGTTGGGACAAACCGAGCTGTGCTCAGGACTAAAGTCTGCTCTGTGCTTCGGGAATTGCTTGTGGTGGTGTATGGGAGAGGGTGAGTGCTGGGGAGCCACATGCAGGGCAGAGCCTTACCCCTGGGCCATTCTTGTGTGGCACTTGGAAAAGAGAATATTCAGACTAGAAACTTGGCCAGCTAGACCTCAAGCATTAGACTATCATGATTTTTGAGGAGAGGACTCAGAAAGCCAGGATTGTCTTAGAATGGTTAAATGTCCTGAACTTCACTGCAAAATACAAAATTGGGGCAGGGGGGTGGTGCCATAGTACAGTGGGTACAGCGGTACTTTCCTTGCATGCAGCCAGCTGGGTTTGATCCCTGGCATCTCATATGATCCCCTGAGCCCTGCCAGGAGTGGTACTTGAATGCGGAGCCAGGAATAAGCCTTGAGCACCATCAGCTGTGGCCCTCTAAAAACAAAACTGTAAAGCAGAATACCAAAGAGGAGGGGTCTATCTAGTGAGATATGGAGATAACTTGAAATTATGTTTCTCTTTCATGTATACAGGCCACCCCCAGGAGGCAGAGAAGCTGGGACCTGTTCCCTGGCTGTTTGGCACAATGACAGAGACCTGAGTGTTCATTGTTAGGGGGTCATCAGGACCATACCAGGAGGACCACTCGGGCCGGGATTGAACCCAGGACCTCACATATTAGAACATGCTGCCACATTTAAGCTATATGCCAGACTAGTCTTTTCTTAAATTGCAGGTTCCAGGCTTCACCAGTGGGGTCCGGGAATCTGTATTCCAACAAGGCTCCCGTCCTCCCCAGCGCAACTACAGTAAAACCTGCAAACAGCTCTACTAAAGGACTCAAGTACAAGCTCTTCATTAATTATCATGTTTTTCCTCCTTGTTAAACTGAATTAAGTAGCCTGGAAGCCAGTTTGTTGCTAAATTGCCACCTGACATCATTTTTAAGTAAAATAATTACGCTGCCCCTTGAGCAAGTTGTGGCCTACGTGCTTTTGGATTTATTAGCTGATGTGAGGGGTCAGCAAGTCAAAATTAACTTACTCGCTAACATTTCTTAGGTAGCAAAGGGCCAAAGGAGCCGAGCACGGGCTTCCCACCTCTTAAATGGGCTTCTACCTGTCTACTCAGGAGCAGGCTGAGTGTACTGCTAAAGATCCGCTGTCTTCAAAGACCTTCCAAGGTCTCCCGACCTCTGGGTTTGCAAGTTGGGCTGAGCAATGGTCTAGCATTTCCGATTTGACAATGGCTCTCCTTGCCTCCAGTGGGAATGAAAAACAGCAGCGGAGAGGTTCCTGGTCTGGGAAGACGCATAAGCACATGGTTATGGGAAGCCTCCTCCCGCTAATGTGTATTTATACTTTGTAAACTCTGATTCATCCTAGCATTGGAACAGAAATCTGCTTCCTGAGGTTCTGTTTTTAAATAGATAGTTTGCAAAAACAACAATTATTTTTCTTAACATTTTTTTTCCACCCCACAAGCAGCTAAATAGCCCTGTTCAGGCTATGTCAGTCTCCAGCAATGCCAACAGACAGCTCGGTTATCAGAGGTAGAAAGGCACCCGGAGGCATCTCTATAGGGTTCTGGCCCCAGAAGTCTTATAAACAAAGCAGCCATTAGGGGCAATATTGCATCACTTCAAATTCAGGAGGTATTTCTGGGTCTATTAAAAATAACGAATTTCCATGTGCCACAGTTGCCCTTCTAATGGTGGTCACAGAAAAAAAAACCTCAGCAAGTTGGGGGGTGATTCTTGTGGGGGTGATGGATCTGCTGCCCGGCAGCTGAGCGACCCGAGCACCGCGTGGCACCCTCTGAAACCCTGTTAAGAGGGTGCGGCTCCCTTGCTTTGGACATAAATTCTACCTGTTTGACTTGCTTCTACATGCCAGGCACAAACCTTCCTGGCTTAAAGTGTGTTTCTTTCAAGTCCCAGGCAGCTTTTACAAGTCTTAAATTATGTATCATTATGCACGGGTCCAGTATTAACCTGTGATATGCAAGTTGGGAAAATTAACTGGAAGAGTAAAGGCTCTTAAATCCAGTAAGAACCTCAAATTGAGGCCTGTCCGTTGCCTCTTCCACCCCACCCCTCCCTTCCCCTGAAAATATCCACACCAGGGCACCCAAGGGTTGAATTATCCGGAGAGCAAAAGCAGATGCCAGCAACTTGAAAGTAACAGCTTTGTTTGAAAGAGAAGCTCTCCTGACAGGTCCCTCCCTGATCCCTGAGGGACCCCAGAGTTTGCAGCTGGCTTCCTAATGATCACTCAGGCAGCCAGACTGAGTGCCCCTCTGTTTTGTACCTGAAGAGTGAAAAGCTGGATTATTTCATCCCTGCATTTGAAAAGCCTTCTTCTTAGACTCAATGGATGTTAATATGTATCGGACACCTTAGCCATCAAATGATCTACCACTCGCGAGTGACTGTCTCTCGAGGGGACACTGAGGTCTAGATGAAGTACAAGGTGTGTCTCAGATCTGGGCTTTAGTAAGATCCAGGCCTAGCCTGGGGTGCTCTGCTTCCTGGTTTGCTGTGCTTTCTGTCTCTCCAGAGAATTTGCCAGCCTTAAGGCTGGCTATTGCCCTGGGCGTTATTTCAAAGGTGTAGACTTGGGAAATCACATTTTACAAGTGGATGCAGTCCCCAGGGCAGCCCCAGGAAGTCCTTGGTTTCCTAGATTCAGTGTGTGCCACCTCTGGCCTTAACCTCAGAAACGTGTGTGTGTGTGTGTGTGTGTGTGTCTTTTGGGCCATACACCCCATGATGTTTGGGGCTTGCTACTGGCTTTGCACTCAGGGCAATGTAGTGCTCAGGAGGGCAGATGTGGTGCTGGGAATCCAATTTAGGCAGACACTGTACAAGGCAACGGTTTGTCAGCCCAGAACTGACCACGGCGCAACAACCCTCCTTCCCTCCCTGCCTCCCATCCTCCATTCCTTCATTTTCTTGTCTTTCTATTCTTTCTTGGAGCCAGGGATGTATTTGGGGCCAGCCACATGCAGAGCAAGTGCCTACACCTATATACTATCTCTTCAGCATTTATTTGTATTAATTTGGGGGTTCATCCCTAGCAGTGTTCGGAGGCTACTCCTGGTTTTGTGCTCGGGGTAACACCTGGCAGTACTCACAGTATGGACCGCCAAATATTTAAGATGCCAGCAATTGAACCAGGGCTTCCCACATGCAAAGCCTATGCTCAGCCCCTTGAGCTCTCTTACCCGCCTAGGGAAAGTGGTATCTTCATAAATCTTAGAGTGGTATCTTCTGAACCAAAGATGAAATCTCAAGGCCAGAGCAATAGTACAGTGAGTAGGGCATTTACCTTGCACGCGGCCCATCCGGGTTCAATCCCGGCATCCCATATGGTCCCCTGAGCACCGCCAGGAGTAACCCCTGAGCATTGTCGGGTGTGACCCCAAAAAGCAAAGAAAAAAGATGAAGCCTCATCCTTTTAGAGGTGGGTCCTTTGTTCTTGGGCAACTTCAGATTTCCTTGTGAGATTCCGCTTCATAGAATTATAAAATGAATTGCAGGAAAAGCGACTCAAAGAAAATTCAACCAACACCCTCCTCCTCCTCCTTTGCATATACGCCATATTTATACATGCACATACACATAAGTGACAGCAGTTTTCAGAGTGACAGCACCACTCTCAGGATCTGGGAGGCCACTGGAGGCAAGTACCTCATCCCACACTTCCCTTGGTCCCTCCTGATTTCCCTTGCCTGCTGCTTCCTGCTTATCTCCCCAAAAGTCACCGGATTTTATGTTTATATATGATCACCTGACATAAAACATATTATGATCCAAGTTGCCTAATGATATGAACTTGGACCTGTAGGCAGTGGGGCCAGCAGAGACATATCTGGGAGTTTCTGGAACAGCCTGTGGGCAGCTCTACTTCCTCTCCCCAACACCCCAAAACATCTCTGCCTCCCCCACCCACCTCGGAGGGATTAGGAATATAGCCCACAAATCATCTTTAACCTGTTTGTCGTGTCAGGGGTGGGCCAGAATTACGTATTATGCAAAAGCTTCCTCTGTGCAGAGGCACCCACACAGAGCAAGTTGGAAAAACCCCATCCTGGATCCAGAAACGGAAACGCTCCAAGTTCAGGATATTAACAATCAGATACTCTCAGGGGGCTCTCTTGCTGGCTTTGCAGGGATGGTTTTGGGAAGTGCTTTTTAAAAAACACTTCATAGGATTCCAGGCATAAACTAGAAAGGAAGAACCCAAATGTGAAACAGCTACACGTTCACATACAACTAATAAAATCTCGCGCTGAAGAAGGAAAAGGCAGTAGGGTGAGGCCTTGCAACCTTATTCTTTCTTCATATCCATGACCTAATATTTCAGTGCTTCTTGTGAGTTCTTGTTCCAACACTCGGCGAAAAAGACCTTGAACACGCCACCGGGGCTCCCCTGCCTCCACTACGCCTGCCTAACTCACCTGTATCACTCTCATTACTTTCTCCTCTCCATGTGCTCAACCAGGCTCTTTGCTGAGTGGTCAAAGATGTGTATCAGCTGGAGCCAGATTTCCCTGATTCCTAGCATAGCTCTTCGTTTGAGATTCCTGGACTCCTGGCTTTGGCATTCGCTGCCTGGGTGGTCTTGGCTTACTTCAACAACAGTTTCTAACCTTTTTAAGACTTGACAACCTAGATTTGGGTGCTGCCTGCTACTGGCTTGGGAAAGTTTCTGAAACTCTTTGTGTCTCAGTTTCCTTCTCTGTGAAATGGGGGCAATCAATGTGTGCCACAACTGGCATTATGGAAGGGCAGCAAGAAGAACAAGGCTTCCAGCATTTCTCTAAGTATTCTGTGATACCACAGAGTCTATTAAGATTAAGAAATTTAGCTGGATTCCAATGGCCATCCGTTCTCACCATTAAACTGGGCCCCTCTCAGAGTAGAGCTAATTGCTGTTGAATCTAGTGGTAGATGAAATTCAAAGATAACCCAAGATTCCTGGCCCCCTGGTTATTAATCAAGTACTAATCCAGGTACTCCTGTGAAGGGACTTTGAAGATGTAATTAAAATACCAAATCGGTTGCCTTAAAATATGGTCATTATCCAAATGGGGCTGACCTATCACAAGGACTTGAACAAAATTTTCTGTATGTATGAAAGATAAGATTAGCAGTATTGTAAATCCTAGTACTTGAATCAAGTAAAACGGTTAAAATAATAAAATATAAAAAATGTTGGTACATTCCACTTTGAAATCACCCACATTCCAACTTGGACTATGTAATTTCTCTTTTACTTTATGGGATTTTCTCTCTCTATCTCACTCTTTCTTTTTTTTTTTGCTTTTTGGGTCACACCTGGCGACACTCAGGGGTTACTCCTGGCTCTGCACTCAGGAATTACTCCTGGCGGTGCTCGGGGGACCATATGGGATGCCAGGGATCGAACCCCGAGCCGGCATGGACCGGCGCGTGCAAGGCAAACGCCTACCCGCTGGGCTATCGCTCTGGCCCCGATCTCTCTCTTTCTCTTGCTCGCTTGCTCTCTCCCCTTCCTTACGCATACACACATCACACCCTAAATAAAACTATTTTACTAAGTAAAAAGTAAAAATAATTTTTCAAGAGTCATAGATGTAGCTCTTGATTCATGGTACTAAAAAACAAACAAGACCCAGAGCTTTCTTATTAATAGAGAAATGCAGATCAAAACAGCAGTGGGCTATCAGGGCACACCTGGTAAAGCTACTATCCAAAAGACGAATCAGGTTTTGGAGAGATTTTGGCGAGATGGGTGTCTGCTGGAGTGAGAAGTGATGCAGTCATCAAAGAAAGCGTTAGAGAGATTCCTCAAAAGAGTTGAAAGCGGAAATTCCACATCATCCATTTAGTCCACTCCCGTGTCTCTGCCAGAGGAATACAAAGAAATATATGCACCCCTGCATTGCAATGTTATAACAATCAGGAGTTGAAAACACCCTAAATGTTCGTCAACAGATGACTGGATAAGAGTGGGACATTCATGGGAAAATTCCGTTCACAAGGGATTTCTGTGATGAGAGCCTCACCACTAAACATGGAATGGAGGGAATGATAAATAGGTTTTCTAAGAGTTTTTTAATCTTTGGAGACGTGTTGATAAAACAGGAATGGAATTTTATTTAATATCAAAGATCATTTTTCTTGCAATTTTCTACCTATGCAATGTCCAATCTTAAAAATATTAAAGATCTTTAATCATAAAGTTTATTTAGCTGGCTAGTTCTCCCATATACTTTAAAAGAGAGAAATTGTGTAGTACTACAAGATCTATTCATTTGGATTGCATTAATCTAGTTACCTACTGGTTTGACATTAAGGAAGAAATTGGTTTTTAATGATGGATGAGCTTTTGTGCTGGTGTTTGGATCTTATGATGCCGGAGCATGTTCCGCATTGATGCTAATGTCTGGTATAGTTTTATATTTCCATACCTACTACCCAGAGGCAAGTATTAATCTAGTCCATGTGGATGGACTCTGACCCCTCTTGAGACTGCAACATACACAGTCCCACTGTGTGTTGAGACGGGAGTATCGTGACTGGTTTCTGGACACGTACCATGTTTAAACATCTTGATATCAGCCACATAGAGAAGACACCTGTTTTGAAAAGTGCTTCACAAGTTCTACAGTCAGCCATCGCTGGCGTTTTGTCACTAGAGAATAAATAGCAATATCTGCTATGTTGCAAGCTTTCAAGGTAGCCTAAAGTTAAAGCTGGTCCATTAGTTGTATCTGATGGATGTGAATTTGCCTCCTAGTTCACTTTTGTGTCAAGAGTTAAAACTGTGAACCTTTCTTTTCTTGGTGGGTAATAACTGAAAATAAAGACTATATTCATGCTAAAAAAAAAGAGTGGGACATATTCTTAGAATGAAAGACTACTCAGCTATAATAATCATTAAATCATGCCATTTGATTCAATATGGGTAAACCTAAACTGTATTATACTTAGATTCATTGGAGACAAACACTACACAATTTTACCCAGATTTGGTATATAAAAACAAATGAAGTAAATGAAACAGAAACTTTGAGGACTGAACCATATTAGAGATTACCAGAAGGGATAGAGAAATAAGGAAGGTCAATCTACCCAGTTAATGGGATCAATTGTAAGACAAAGTATAGATTGGACGTTGAGTGGTGAATATGTTTCAGATATTGGTCTATAATGATACATACGTAAACCTAATGTAATAATGCAGTGTTAACTTTGATAGCAGTATTTTAAAAATTAGTAAAAAATAGGGGTAAATAGTACAGGGATTTATGTATTTGTCTGCATGTGACTGATTCTAGTTTGATCCCTGGCCCCCACATAAAGTCTCCAGAGCACTGCCAGGGGTAATCCTGAGTACAGAGTCAGGAGTAAGCCCTGAGCAGCACCAGGTATGGTCCAAAACCAACTATAATTTTTTTTTAATAATGAGCTTTCCTTGGTCACAGAATAAATCTGGTCACCAAACAAGAAAAATTCAAAATGCGAATGAAATTCTGTGCCAGGGAGGTTTCCCCATTACCGAAAGGGGGAGTGACAAAGACCGGAGATGAAACAGTCTCTAGGAGCTGAAGGAAATCCCCACCCAACTGTCTGCAGGACAATGGATCCCTTAGTCCCACAACCGCCAGAAACTGAATTCTGCCAACAACCCCGGGAGCTTGGAAGAGGATCTTTCTCTAATTGAGCCTCGAGATGAGGTTACAGCCTGGCTGACAGCTTGATTCCAGCCCGATGATGCCCAGAGCAGAGGAGCCATTCAAGAGGTGTCAGATACTGTGAGATAATTTGAACCGGCTAAGTTTATGCGTAATTACACAGCAATAGCAAACTAATAGAAGCTGCTTCTAAAGTTGTACCTGGGTACATCACATGTGTGCCAATATTTTGTTTTGTTTATACACGATATTAGTTTTCATCAGATCAATTATTTCAGTGCCTGCAACTAACCTAGCAGAAAGAAACGCTTCCTTCAAGCCTAGCACGATCTAGAGCAGTCTCTCTCAAACATCTTCCAAATATGGTCCCCATCAGACCTGGTCGCTCTGTCCTACCTGTTGGGTCACTAGTCTCATGCCAGGACACCCCAATTATGCTATTTTCACCTGCAGTGCCCTTGAAATATCCTAAAGGCCCCAACATGACTGGTTGAGAAATGCCAAACTACAAGACTGAAACAAACAAACAGAGCCTCCAAATAACAATGGCACCAAGCTCTATGGTCAGCGCACCTTCTGCTTTCTAAAATGGGGACCAGTGAGGTAAGCTCAGGCTGGCCTTCTGGGAACATGCCTCGCACACAGAGCAGCCTCACCCCTACACAGAAGTGCCGGCCTCACTGCGGTGAGGCGCCACTTCCTCTGGGTTTCAAAAAGATTAAACAAGTCCACTCTTCTTTCCCATCGTCTCTTCTTTCCTAAGTCAGTCCTCAGAAGGTGGGTGGTGGAGGAACAGGTATTGCCAGGGTTTCTCTCTGTTTGGTAGAACTTCACAGATACATAAAAGAATAGCAAGGAATCACTTCAACCACCAGGAGCTGGAACATGTTGGATGTGGCCCCAAAGACAAACCAAAACAAACAAACAAACAAAAAGCCAGAACATGAGATTTGATTAAACTGCATAAGAAAAACTGTCTTCAAGGGGGAGGCCAATTGACAGAAAATTCATCTGTGGAGAAGGTGTCTGCGAGTCTCTGAGCGGCTGGGATCAAGCAAGGAGGTTCGTCCAATGTAGAATATCATTAGTACTAAAAAACCCAGTAACAGACCCTTCATACCTCTGACAAACCACCTCTTTTTCCTCTCAGAGATACTTTGAGATTTCCAGGCATTATTTATTGGGGAGTCCCTAGAGAACCCCCGTTTAGGTGCCCCCAGATAGTCTCCACTCTGCTCTGGATGAGGTCCAGCTGAAGGACCACAGGAAAGAGTCCCAGGAAGCATTTCCAGGGAACTTACAAATCAGAGCAGAGCTGCTGTTGCACAAGCCCAGTCCCTGCTGGCATCACGACAGGAAGGTCCTCTCCAGCTCCTCCCACTGGGCCACACCCCGAAAAGCCTGCTCAGTCCACCACAGAGAGGCCGGAGGTCGCCCACTGACCATCCCACCTTCTCCCTCTGACAACGGGGGACGGGGGGGGCTGGTATTCATCCTCCCAGGCCCCCACTGCGGGGTTGGGAAAGAGTGCTGGGCCTTCTCACCAACGGAGCATGCGAAGAAGGAATGGGAAAAAGGCCGAAGAGGCCCTGGGCCTCGGAAAGTTCCCAGTTAATCCATCACCTGCCTCCTCTGGAGAAGGGTCTGTCAGTCCAACCCACAGGTCCAGGACAGGTGGAGACGGATGTGAAGCAGGAGTGAAGATGAGAGGTGTGTGTGTGTGTGTGTGTGTGTGTGTGTGTGTGTGTGTGTGTGTGTGTGTGTGTGTGTGTGTGTGTGTGTGTGTGTCTGTCTGTCTGTCTGTCTGTGTGTGTCCATCTGTGTGTGTCTGTGTCTATGTGACTGTGTCTGTCTGTGTGTCTGTGTTTGTGTGTGTGTGTTTGTGTGTGTGTCTGTCTGTCTGTGTGTGTCCATCTGTGTGTGTGTGTGTCTGTGTGACTGTGTCTGCCTGTGTGTCTGTGTGTCTGTGTGTTTGTGTGTGTCTGTCTGTCTGTCTGTGTGACTGTGTCTGTCTGTGTGTCTGTGTTTGTGTGTGTCTGTGTGTGTGTGTGTGTGTGTGTGTGTACACAGCAGTTAGGACTAGTAACAGAAGACCAGAGAGGGCGTGGGAGACTGGGAACTTATTTATAAAAGCTCCTCTGCCCTAAAGCAAGTCAAACTCCCTGCTGAGGAGTTGCTTTTTCTTCCTCCCTTTTGAGGCTTGTTGCTGAACTGACCTTTT
>JAJIBD010004418.1:0-64614 GCA_021461705.1 Cryptotis parvus | reverse complement strand
TCATTACATTTTGTGTCTCCTAACATAAGCTCCATACAAGCTTTACACACACACACACACACACACACACATACATATATATACCTCACTCCAATTTTCTCTGTCTCCCCACCCCACCCCCGTCCCTGATCCTACACAAAAAAATCTGAGTTTAGAGATACTATTTTTAATTACAATGGTGAGAACCATTTGGGGAGACCTGTATATATTATATTTAGCTTTATTAATTTTCCAACAAAGCCAGTATCAATATCTCATTTACTGATGCCAGGATAGAGAGATTCAGAGATTTACTGAGAATTGCTAAAGATGCCCGAACAATCAGAAAAAAGGGCAGATTTTAGTCTGAGGTAAGGAAGTTCACAAGCTTTCACTAGTGCACGTTTCCACACCTAATGCCTCATCTCTTCAAAACTTTTTTCATTTCAAAAGAAAACACAGCAAAAATAATGTCTTCAACCTCAGAGAGATACCTTCAAGTGACCAATTTCATAAACATTGCCTGTATTTGTTTAACTGCTTAGCAAAACTGCATTTGTTTTTGTTTTCCTCTACCTGAAGGTTTTCAGGTTTTTTCCTTGTGGGTGAAAGATTCAATGACCACAGTCTTTAAAAACCTTCAGATTACCACTACAGGGAAGTATTGCCATGCTCCACTTGACATCTCTCACAATCAAATTGACTTGCTATGAATGTTTTAAGATGCAATTAACAGAAAAATCCATTTGCAATTAGTTTAAACAAACCCAACTTTCTTTTCAGAAAATCAGGTAATGATATTTTTGGTACATCAGTTCTCTAGTTTCTTTAATGACCCAAGTATTCTAATTCTCTACTGCATATTTCATGATAAGTAGGATCTTTACCTCATAATTAATAAAAGCAGTTTAAGACATCAAACCTTCACTGTACTTATAAAGAAAGAAGAGACAGTGAAAGTTCCTGTATCTGTTTTGTTTTATTGAAGATGCAAAAGCTTTTCAAGAAAGTCCTAGCAGAATTTCAAGCATATCTACTTGGCTAGAAATGTGTCACGTGACCATTTCAGACTGTAAAATGTCAGAAAAGTGAGATATTTTCTAGGTGAGGCACCTGACTGTTGGATTTGGACAACCATGTAGGAGCTAACGGACATGACACAACAGAAGCTCACAGCATGTGCTACTCTCTGTAACACATTTCTCACAGATAACCCACAATCATGAATGACGACTTTATTCTCAGATTATTAGAGCCTTTATTTTTGTCATCTATTTAATCCTCACAATGCATGGCTTTGGGGACATGCTTAGCAATATCTTGCTTATTAAATATAAACGTAACCGACAATAGATTTTATATATTCCTTCCAAATCAGCCTTATAAAGCAGTTTTAAAGGAGAGTTGTAGGTGAAAGCAATTAAAGGAGAAGAAATGAGAATGAGAGTAAATCGAATATGAAACACCATATATTGCTAAATACCTGGGAGGCATGGAAGCTCTGGACTAAAACTCTGGCTTACCGAGAGAGAAAGGTTTCCTCCTTGACTCGGCAGTACTTAGGTGTCTGCGTTGCTTGTGTGAAAACCGACTGGGTGATCATTGTGCGCTCTCTGCTCTGCATGGGAGCTTATATAAACCTGGCAGCCTATATAAATAAACACAATCAACAATGGGATTGGCACAGGTGAGTTCCATGAGTCGTGCCAGGGTCGTTGATTAACACTCTCTCAGCAACAGGTAAAAGTCATAAAACTCTGAGCTTCACTGTAACTTCTCTAACAAGGAAGTATAGCAGAAACATAGGTTTTGTGCTTTCTTCCCGGAAATAAAAAAAGTTTGCCTGGGTCTCAATCAAAGTTGTGGCATACGATGTGGAAAAAACCTAGTTATAGATCTTTCTTAAGAAAAATATTTTCTGCAGAGAGCTAGTACAATTACCCAAATTCAAGATTTTACTTTCCAGAATTCTCTTCCATTTTGTTCTTTTGTCCTACTACAGGTCCAGCAGTCAATAAATTCCTCGGAGTGTAAATAGCAAACTGATAAGTTTCCATTCAGTTTACAGCGTTTTATCTCAAGTTAAAAATGGAAAAGAATTTATCTAACACACAATTATCTAATGACCGTAATCAGCCCCAACATACAGGCCTTAATAATTAAGGCCAGTGTTTACAAATATCAAAGACTTGAAAAACAGCTTCTAAAGATTATATTTTAGTTATAAATTTAGTTCATTCCTAAACACTAATTGTATGGATTTTTAAAAAGCCATATGCCTTCAACAAAATAAGCAAGAAAATTCTCTCAGGAAAATCACATAAATTTGCTTCAATTATCTTCCTTAGAGCTTGATCAAACAGTAAGTTTTCAGGTCTATTGTTTTTCAATAACAGTCTTTTCTTGAAAACTTCTATGTGAAATGTTTATGCCAATGCTCTAGTGGTTTCTTTAATGTAGTTTCAACATTGAAAAGTGGGGAGTGAGTACTGCAGATGGCAACTGATTTTTAATCTACGATCTCTGAATAAAACCAGCTAATTCACTCTATACTTGTCCTACTTTGAAAATTCCTGCTCTTCTCATTACCTTGAGAAGTCCTGCTTCTCTCTTATAAGCCAAGTACACCTATGGTCAGACCATACTTGATTCATAGTAAGGAGCCCTTAGGAAAAGAGTTTCCATTAAACCATGGTCCATAAAATAAACTAGTTATAACTGAATCACACTTAAGCTTCTTGCATAAATATATACCTACTGTAAAATTAGGAATATTAGAATTTCAGGACTGGAAAATGAACACAAAAATCATCAAATCAATTTTTATATAATTAACATGAGATAAATTTGCATTAATAAAAAATGCACAGACCTGAGATGCTAAAATTTAAAGATGAAAGTTCTATTCAATTTGATAAGGCAGATTATCCTGGCAATCTCAATTCTATCTTGTCTTTTATATAAATTGTTCCCTGGAGGTCATATACAATATTTATGTTTTAAACTGAAAACAAACTGAAGAGGCAGAAACATTACACTATTTTTTCTCTAGAAATACGCATTATCTCATGGGGGAATGATAAAAGCATTGCTCTAAATTTTCTTTAGCATAAACTTCTTGCATGAATGGTTCTTTAGCACATATTATCAAATGTTTATTATTTACTAAGCCTTCTCTAGTCATAGGACTACAATAGTTAATGAGTCAAAAACTTTGTTTTATGCCATTTCTATTTCAGTGGCAGGAGACAGATGAGAAATTTTTAAAAACAACAAAAATTGCAAACAATGTAATATATTAGTACATGGAATTGTTTTAAGTAAAATAAAAAATGGTAGAAAGGTGGGGACTGACAGTACAGCATTTTCTTGCATGTAGCCTGTCTAATTTCAATCCCTGGCATCAAATACAGTATCCTGATCACTTCCTGAAGTGATCCTTGAGCACAGAGTCAGGAGTAAGCCCTGAGCACTTCCCGATGTGGCCCCCAAATAACCAATACAAGTAGTAGAAAGATAAATTCAAGCAATTTTTCAAAAGATGACCCTGCCCCTCTCCCCAAATAAAAGGGGATTAGAAACAAGTCTGGACCTGAGAACATTTAGGTAAAGTCCTTCTTAAGGGAAAGTCGGGAGACAGACTAAGACACAAGTCTTGACCTGAGGAAAGTAAGAGAAAAATCCTTATGGGACAGAAGATAAAGGCTAAGGCTCTGAACTGGAAGCAAGTTAGATCCACTGAAGAAAAAGTAAGCACACCAAAGCCATTGGAAGTAAACTAGACGGGGGAGCCCAGATCACAGAGAGCCTCTGAGTACTGTGAATTCTTTAGTCATTATTCTCAGTGAGGATCCAGTGGGAAGTTTTGAGCAGAGGTAAGATGTAAGTGGGTTTATGTTGTAAGAAACTGCCTTGTTCCTCTGAAGAAAGACTGAAAGTTTCGAGATGAAAAGTAAGACACCCAGTTGGAGGTCAGTACAAGTGAGTGGAGATGTAAACTTAGAAACTGCTGAGAAATTATTAAATTAGGATATGGTCTGAAGGGAATTTAGGGAAATCTGATGATCTATTGGGTTCTGTATATAGCTATGAATCAAAAAATGAATTCAGGGTTTCACTTATGTTGTTTGTTTAGCTTTGGTTTAAGCCATTGCAAAACAGAGATGAGATAGCATCATGGGTGCGACCCTGAACTGTGCCAGGTGTGACCCAAAAAAGCCAGAAAAAGAAGGAAAGAAATCAATAGTCAAAATTGTGTGCCAAGGTTGTTCCACACACACACACACAAAAATTGATTCATCGGTCATCTGTATCAGAATATTATAAAATCTGTAATTTCCCATTAAATTTATGAATTTTCTTATCAAAATCAAACAAGTCAACAATATTCATTTGCTAAAAGGGTCTAACTAGCTTTAGAATAGCAAGTAATAAAATTTGGGCAGTTTTGCATGTTAAACAAAATGCCTGATATATAAATGTGTTTACTCTTTGGACTCTGAAACTAGAAAAGTTTATTGGTAATAGTCAAGTCGGTCATAGGGGAAGAAATAATATTAGACCAACCTAATTTTCTTCTGTGATGGAGTAACCAGCATTGTCGATGGAAAAAGCAATAGGTGTAATATATCTTTCCTTCCAGCTGGCTTTGACTTTGCTCCCCATGATATGATCATAAACAAGAAAAACTATCGTTGTTTATTTATGTCAGTTGTCAGATGTGCAGAGTTCTGGGAGACTACTTATCAATGATTCAAAATCCACACACTGAAGTCCAGTGAATGCTTCTTTAAGTTTAGCTAAAATTCAAAATGTGAAACAAGGTCATCCATATTATCTTGGAATCAGGAAAATTTATTGATGATTAGCAAAATGATTGACCTGAAGCTCAATTGAAAAAAACTTGAGTCACATAAATTTAATTATTTTGAAGTTGCAGTTATTCTATGGAGGGATATGGAGAGGCATCTAGGTAACTCTTCTAAGTTGAACTTTCTTTCTCAAAAAGATATGCTGATGTTGTAATTTCCCATTACTTGCAAAGAAGATATTATTTGAACATAGACTCTGCAGATGCAAACAAATTAAAATTAGAGTGTTCCTAATCCAAGATGACATTGTGCTTATAAGAAGAAAAAAAGTTTCTCATGAAGACAGAGATATAGAGTGGAGAACAGCAATATAGTTCCAAGCTAAGTAATGCAAGGATTGATGGTCACCACCAGAAGCTTCAAAGAGACAAGAAAGAATTCCACCAGAGTCTCAGAAGAAGCACTGCTGACCTCCTCAATAAGCAACCACACCTGCTATATAAAAGAGCTTATTATAAATATCTTAATAAATTAAAACAATCAACAACACGTTTCCGCTATGGGAAGTTGATATGCATGAATCATCCAGAGTACTAAAAATCAACAGGACTCTAGGATCATTCCTCAAAGTTACAGCAATACTTACTCATAGTTACAATAAGCAAATAATTTCACTAATTTGGCTCTAATCTCATTTAAAGGGGAGATTCTGAAGAGATGGAGTTATATTAGACTTTCCTAAATACTATTCTTCCAGGAGGATCTTCCCCCAATAGCGCTCCCCACGGGGGTGATAATTTATTTTTATAAATCTTTGCACAATATTCTAGGAATTTCTGAGACCTCAAGCAACCAGCACAGATCCCCATTTTAATGCACCCCCCTTATCATTCCCAATTTCAATTTCAATCACCCAGTGCTCTGTAGGGAAGAACCAGAGTTCTTACGCAGTACTGACCTCTACTACCTATCTACCTGCTTATTCTCCAACATGCTACACAAAGACCATCTCCTCCACACAGCTAACCTTGCTTATTTTTTTGCAGGTCAGGATGGGGGCTATCCTCAACCCAACAGCTATTCTAGAGCTTCATTGTATAATAGTTATTTGCATCTTCAGTATTAAGTAATTACCACTGTTTAATGTAGCTTCCAGAGTTTTGTAAATAGATTATAAACTATTGCTATTGGTTTGGAAAATATTTTAAAGATGAGTAGAAATCTTCATCACAAATATCCGTTCTCTAGGGAACTTGTGATGAGAATTCTAAATCCATTTGCTCTCCTAATAAAAGTTTCTGACCACCCTAACCCTGACCCAGTATTCTGGACTGAGAAGTTCAGAAACAGGGAAGAAGAAAATAAAGTAGATAGAGGGCTTTTACATTGTGACTAATTATCCTCGAAGACAAGAACAAAGAGACATGGTAAGAATTTAGTAGGGAAGTAGGAAGGTTATAAATATGAGCTTCACTAGGTAAGACAGAGAATGGAACAGTATGCTAATAATTGTTGAAAGTGCTGATACTAACCTAGAACTGAGCATTAAATACAGGCAAAAAGATACACATGACCTCTTAATGTATGTATTGTAATCCACAATGTGGAAGGGAAGGAAAAGAGAAAGAGAGAGAGAGAGAGAGAGAGAGAGAGAGAGAGAGAGAGAAAGAAAGAAATTAAGAAAGCTACCACAGAGGCAGGCTAGGGGGGGAAGGGAATTGGGAACATTGGTGGTGGGAAATGGGGACTGGTGGAGGGATGGGTGCTGGAACAATGTATGACCAAAACCGAAATATGAACATCTTATGAGCATCTTTTTAACTGTATATCTCACGGTGGTATAATAAAATATTAACAAAATTAATTAAAAAATAAATAAGTTTGAGCTTCACTATTGTTGATTCAGTGTTTTAAAATAAATTTCTAGATGGAGGTCAGTCATGAACTACCACAATGGGCTTGATATTTACTGGCTGGAACGTGAGAGCAAATGTTCATCCTTATTGTCTTTCCAAACTGTGCAACATTAAAATAAAAAAATCACATGTTAAAAAGTCTCAAAGACCCCAAAAAATGTTTACATGATTGAGCATATAATTTCATGGGGAACTATTCAGAACACCTTTATAGCTATAGTCAATTTCCTTCTACACAGATTTTCCTTTGTCAGATATTTATAATCCTAATACCAAAGTCTACTGAACATCAAACATTGATACAGTAACATAAGGTAGATTTATATATTATATATTCAGCTTTTCTAATACTCTTTTGGGAATAAAAGGCATTGCTCAACCTAATAGCCTCCTTTCATAAGAGATATTCATTTTAAAGTGTTGTCTTATAAATACAAGGTGGGTTTAAGCTCATGTGCTCTAAATATTTTAAGGGATTTATGTTACATTAACTGTCCTTTTAATCAAACTTCAATAAAGAGCTAACACTGCAGAGGTTTCAGGGAGAAAAATATTAAGCGCTGATTCAAAGTTAAAAGTTTCCTAGTAGAAAGGAAATTTAAAAAATTTCTTAAAAGAGAATATTAGCATATTTTAGACTCATTTTTTCTAGAGACTATTTATATAATTATTATAGCTATGGAATAAAGGCAACATTTTCCAACTATCTTGAATTCCTATAAAATGCTTCAAAATTGTTTGCCTACATACTAAAGTGTCCAAAATGTTATATTTCTAACTACTCAGTCTTGCTACACAAATTTCCTTTTTATATGATTTATTTATTCCTAAAATTGTCTTATAAGATATATGCTTTGCATCTATTTTTTCCTATTCCATAGAAAGTCTTTTTGGTCTTACTGATGTTTTCCTTTTCTAAGCAGAAGTTAGTCTGATGCAATACTATTTTATTTTTGTTCTTGTTGCCTTTTGTTAGTGTTGAAGTTCTAAAACATCATTACAAAAATGATGTCAAAGAGATAAATTTTTGCATTTTCTTACCATTATCAAAGTTTCTGTATTATGTTCGTTAGCTATCAATTTTGAACAAATTTTTGTTTATGATATAAAGTAGCAATCTGGTATCACATAGCAGTCCAGTGACCCACTATTATTAAAGAGACTATTCTTTCTTATTATATAGCCTTCATACCTATGCCAAAGAAAATGAATAATGCATTTATGTGTTTTTATTGTGTCATCCTGTTTCATTAAATTCTATATCTGTTATTGTGCCAATACCTTACTGTTTTAATTATTGTATTTTTAAAGTAAGTAAAATATGTCAAAAATAATTTTTATTTTTTAAATCACACAACAAAGTTATGTCACCTCTGTTCTTGATTTAAATTATTTCTTTTTTTCTTTTCTCAGTTTTTTATTTGCAATCTAATCTTTTTTATTTTTATTTTATTTTACTATACCACTGTCAGATATACAATTACAAAAATATTCATGATTGGACTTTGGTCATACAGTGTTCCAGCACCCATCCCTCCACCAGTGCCCATTTCCCACCACCAATGTCCCAGATTCCCTCTCCTCTCCCCCTGCCTGTCTCTATGGCAGGCACTTTGCCTTTCTCTCTCTCATTCTCACTCTCTATCGCTATCTCTCACTCTCCCTTCTTTACACATTGTGACTTGCCTGACATACATTTAAGGGTTATCATGTATAACCCTTTGCCTACTTCCAATGCTCAGTTCCAGTCTGGCAACATATCCAACAATTAATAGAACACTGGTATATATTTATATTCTACAGATGAATGCAGTCATTCTATATATTTTAAATTTATTTTTTTTGATCACTATCACTATCACTATCCTCCCGTTGATCATCTTTTTGCTAGAGCGGGCACCAGTAATATCTCCATATGTCCTGTCTCATGCTAGTAGAGCCCAAGGACATCTATTCGTTCCAGGAACATAGAGAGCCGCAAACCATTATATTAGGTCATGGGAATGAACTAATATAATTGTTACTGGTATTTGGCATATCAAATAAAACAGAGCAGCTTGCCAGGCTTGCCATGCAGGTGGTATACCCTTGTTGTCACCTTTAAATATAGCATTTATAGATGAAACGCACGGCCTCTTGCGGCCGCAAAACGAACTGTGATAGGCTGTTGCTGGGTGGAGTTCTGACGAGAGGGAAGTCCGGATGTGGAAAATGGCGGCCCCATGGAGTGTGGGGGGGGGTCGTCTGGCTTGTTGTGCGGCTCTGCTGGGGTGGCAGGCCAGGGTTAGAACCAGCCATCCCTCCAGGGTGCCTCCCTGAGCATCTGGGCACAGGGAGAGCAAGTAGCAGCTCTTCCCCATGTCTGTAAGTCTCTGGTTCAGCACACCTGGGCCGGATTGAAAAAAAAAACTACTGCAGGGTGGAACTCAATGAGATGGGCTGTGATAGGCTGCCGCTGAGTGGAGTTCTGATGAGAGGGAAGTCCGGATGTGAAAATGGAGGCCCGATGGAGTAGGAGGGCATCATCTGGCAGTTGTGCGGCTCTCTTTTGGGGCTTGCACTCTTCTTGGGAGTCTTTGTCTCCCTCTTTACAGGGCCTTTACATGTGGTGGTCGCCATCTTGGCCTACACGTGGCTGGGGTTCTAGCTGGGAATCCTAAGCACCGGATTTTTCCTTTTGCTGATTTGTATGCCTGAACCTGTGATAAGTAAAGCCTTTTAAAACTGCATCAGATTCCTGAGTCTTCATCCATTCCCCGCCGGCCGGAGGTAGAAGGGAATTCGCTTCCCGGCACTGTTGGGGACCCAGGCGGCATCCCCGACACAGGACCACAACCACCACCTCTCCAAACCTCCAGGGATTTCCTGACCATCTCAGTCTTTGACATGGGACAGAGCTGCTACTTGCTCTCCCTGTGCCCAGCCGTTCACGAGGCACCCAGGAGGGGGCGGCGGGTTCTAGCCCTGGCCCGCCACCCCAGCAGAGCCACACAACATTTTTATTGAATCACAGTAAAATACACATTTACGAAATTGTTCATGATTGGATTTGTTATCCAATATTCCACTACCTGTCTGTTCATCCGTGCACATTTACCACCACCAATGTCCCCAGTTTCCTTCCTGTTACTCACCATGGCCTCCTTCCTGACTTGTTTCCTTCCTGTGGCCCCTGTGTCCTATTGATTGAGTCCTAGTCTTATGTCAGATCCCCCTGTCCTATTTATACAACTTTCACTTGAGGACCATAAGACATCATGCAACCTCCAGTTGAGAAATGCTGCATTAGAAATTCACTAAATTATACACTTGTGCTTTTATATTAACTATAAACATGGCTGGAATAGTCATAATCATCAGGTCCCTGTTCAAATAAAAAGGGTGATGGAAAATAAAAAAAGGACTGATGAGTAACTATATTAGACCTTAGCACCTGGAATGTCAGTGCCTTTCTGGAAGCCCTCCTACTCTCATTCCTCCAAATCCAGAGCTCCAGTGGCCAACACTCTTAGCTTCAGAAATGAGAGGATGTGTCACAGCTTGCTTAGTTAATTCATGAATCGATGACTGAGGCTGAATCAAAGTTCTAGCAACAAATAAGGGACTGGATGTTGGTGAAATAGTTTGAAGTACCTGCAATTATTAGCCCCTTCTTATTATTATTTACTTTTAACATTTTGTGTTGCACAGAAGATATTTTTCATTAATGTATTTTTCTCTTTTATCTAAAAGTGATTTAAAAATAACAAGCTAATTTTTGGTTTCTTCACATGCAAATATCTTGAACCATTCCTGACAGATCATGAAGTAAGAAATCTTTTCATCTTAACATTAACATCTTTTTTCTATTTAAATTAATTTTTAATTTAGTTTTATTCTTTATTTTATTACAATACTATCAGCAGAGCCTGGCAAGCTACCCGTGGTGTATTTAATATGCCAAAAAGAGTAACAATAATGGACCTCATTCCCAACAAATGGATTTGTTACTGGTGCCCGCTCAAGCAAATCGATGAACAACATTGATTTTGTTGAAGATGGACAAGTGATACAGGTGATACAATACTATTAATGATAGCTTCTGTATTGGTGGAATTATGTCCATAAGATGTAGCTTTTTTGTTTGGATTTAAATTGTGAATCACTATTTTATTTTATGGTTTACAATATGATTAATAATGGTTTCTCACGGACATAATTCCAACACCACACTCACCACAGTGCACACAGCTCCCTCCCCCATTAATGTATTTTCTTCTTCTTCCTTTTTCCTTACTCTTTCCCTGCTCCTGTTCTTCCCTTTACGTTTTCTTTTTCCTCCCCCTCTTGTTTCTATGCTAGAGCCTCAGGCATGAGAACCAAGTGCTTCCCTCTGACCTTCACCTACACACCTCTGGCCTTCTTGTCTTCGTCAGTGCCCATGCCCGTTTCCGTTACGGTTGTCTATAAATTACAAGTCTCAGTTCAGAGATTCAATTCTTTCTAGACAGTGACTTGGATGATATAAAACTATTAAGAACATTTGGAAAATTCAGGCAACTTCTCTAAAAAAATGGTGGCACCATGCAATTGAGCTGTTCCGAGTTTCTGAGTAAGTTGAGAGGCTGAAAATCGTGTCTGTTCATATGATTATCTAAAGGGTAAATTTCAAGTTACTGAGCTAAAAAAACAAATATTCTCTGAGACCTGCAGAGTAAAAAAGAAGTATGATTTGAAATATTTTTGCTGCAATAGAATGAGAAAATGATTTTCAAGCCCTTCTTCAAAGACCAAATCCTTAACATAACAAAAAGTATAGTATATGAACCAAAGATTTTACTAGATTCTTTTAATAATTTAGAACTGAGTTCTGGTCTACATGTATAAACAGAGATACCAGATAAAATATAGTATAAAATAGTCTGACTCAAATTTAGCATCCAAGAAATTTTTTGAAAAAGAAAACATAAAAACAGTTTCTTTAAAAATATGCTTGTTTCAATAAACAAGTGCCCCATCCTATTTGAGACAGTTTTCTTTTATGCCAAATGAGAAAAGAAAGAAAAAGGTTTACTTTAGACTGTAATGATAGCAAGTAGTTGAGATAATTTAACAAATTCAAAGATATCTTAACAGAAATCATGAGAACAAGATATAAAATTCTTGTTTCCTTGCTTCTGTATCAATCATGCTTTGGGAATCACAATTTATCTTACGATCCTTCTAGAAAATACTGGAATAATTTAATTATACGTTGACAATGAGTCCCCAAAAGTTACCCTTTTCTGTGCTGTTTTACTCTCCTCTTTATGTTGCTTTGTCTTTGATAAATTAATAAATGCATAAACTACCAAATGAAATTTGAGACCACCAAAATTAGGCTGTTATTCTAAATTGGGGTGGGTGGGGGCTGGGAGAAGAAGATTAGAACAATACGTCCTGGTTCTCAGGAGCTACTTATATTCTGTGTTCAGAGGTTCTCCTGGAGCAGAGCACTGGGGATCATGGAAACGAAGTCTGCTGCACGCAAAGTATATGTTTAGCCCCTTGAGTTATCACTCTGGCCCTGTGCTGTTCTTTATGTTGCTGCTAATTACACTTGGGACCCCTGATTCCCGAGATTGAGCATAAAACAATCTGTCCAGGAGTCCAAGCTATAGTACAGCAGATAAGGTATTTGCCTTGCATGTAGTCTACATCTGTTCAATCCTGGCATCCCATATGATATACCAAGAATCAGCAAGTAATTCCTGAGTGCAGTCAGGAGTAACCCCTGAGCATCAATGAGTATGGCTCCAAACACAAAGAGAAAAATATGTCTAAAGAAATGGATTCCTAATTTGGGGGAGGCCCTCAGTGTGGTTATCATTCCAATGCAGCTGCTGGAGTGACACCTTTGTCAGCTCTACTAATCTTAACACTGCTGATACTTCACATTATAATCATCCCCTAGAACACATAAAAATTATAGGGGGGAAAATCTTTTTGTTTTCCTCATATTTAAATTGAAATTTCTTTTCTTGGGCCTTTAAGCTATGGTACTTTTGCTGACATTACTATATAATTTTTAAAGATAATGCTGATGCACATCATGGATTGTATAAAAGAAGGGAGAGAGAGAGAGAAAGAGAGAGATAAAGAACCTACCATAAGGCAGGCTAGGGGCGGGGAAGGAATTGGGGACATTGGCAGTGGGAAATGGGCACTGGTGGAGGGATGGATGCTGGAACACTGTATGACCGAAACCCAAACATGGATATATTTATAATTGTATATTTCATGGTGGCATAATAAAATATTTTAATTTTTTTTAAAAAAATTTGAACATAATTGCCAAAAAAAAATGACTACATGAATTCCCAGCAGCATTATTTACAATAAACAAAACATGGAGTCAACTTGAATGATCATTAATAAATGACTGCATAAAGAAAAAAATAAGTGGAAAATTAGAAGAGATTCCTGTAATTAGTATTTGGCATTAATGATCTAAATTATAAAAACAAATTATTTCAGTATTTGGAGATGTCTTAAGAAATAAGATACCACAGTATTTATAATGTTACATAGTGTAATTTTAGATATTTTTAAACATTACTTTGTATAAACTTTTAAAATAAATTTGATAAAGATCACTTCATAAAAAATAATAATAATAATGTTGATGCATCTGTTCTGACTAATTGTCCTTGAATCAAACTCTATGTGCTTATTTACCAGAAAATTTCTTCATCTTTCCTTGGAACTGTTACCATGTAGTTTTCTAATTATACACAAACATACCTGTGTCTTAAACCAAACATAGTATAAGCTTGAGATGACTTTTCTCATATGAGTATTCATAGAAGCAAAGAGATAAAGACATTTTTAAAGCATAAATCATTATAGGAAACTGTAATGTCATATTTAGCACACTAATTATGTACTTGGTGCAGTGGAAAGATTTTGAGTTGGTTCCATGATCTTCACTTCATGCCCTTGTATGGCCCTCTCCTTTGTGGTTTCCTTTTAAATAATACAAAATCAACAATGAAGGAAAGTCACTCTAGTGATTGCTGTATTAAACCATTTTTAAAAAAACAATCATACATTTGCCCTTCGCTGGTTATGAAAAGCAAGCTGCCATGAGTTTAGTGATCACTTTGAAAAAGCCACCAGAGCAAAGAACGCACATATTTTTGAAAAATATATCCAGCAAGAAATTGAAGTTCTCAGCCCTATAACTAAAAGGGAAATGAATTATGCCAGAAGCTCGAAGTTTAGCCATAGATCTCATCCCAACTGAACCTCTGAGACTTTACCCACAACAGACTCAATGTCCTATGAGAGTCTTCCACGTAAGACTTAATGAATCCATTGTCTAGATGCGTAACCTACAGAAATGTGAGAAAGAAAAAATGTGTGTTGAAGAGTTGTTATTTTTAGGTCATTTGTTCCCAAATGCTTATGATAAAACTTTTATTTTTATCTTAGAGCCATACCTGGTGCCATTCAGGCCTTACTCCTGGCTTTGTACTCCAGGCAGGGTTCCTGGGACCACCTGGGATTTGGGGAACCAAACCCAAGTTGGCCATGTGCAAGGTGTATGCCATATCTGGTATCTTATCGCCGCAGCTCTTTGAGTGATAAAAACTTAATTAACCAGGTTAAAAGAACACATACAAATAAGTATTTGATCTCATATATTTATAGAAAATATAAATATTCTTTTGATCTCATATATTTATAGAAAATTTTTCCTTACTTAATTCATATGTGTTTTGTGTGAATGGTCATGATGCAACATAATTTATTATTATTTCAAGTACAGAAACAATTTCAGTATATGCCTATTGGAATTATAATGATATATTCCAACCTTATGACACATAGTAAAGATTTAGGGCCTTCTGATTACATAAGGTGAAATGAATATATTCATTTTATATTTGCTTACTCAAGGACCACCTTAAGATAATATGTGGATTCTATACCAACCAAAAAGAGCAACAGAGAAGATTTCTTACTTCACACCCAAAAAGGAACAGCTGCAGTTATCAAGAAGGCCACTTACAGAGCTATCCCCCAGTTTGTGGAGTCACCAAGGCAGCTCATGTAACTCAAGACCAATACAGACTGCACCAAAGAGACCGGGTAGAGGAAGACAACTAGAGGCTGTGTCAGAGTGAGGAATACAGGATGGAGGATTGCAGGACCAGCCAGGGATGTTGGGAGGCAAGAGCAGAAATGGAGTGGAGAAACAGGCTTATGATTAGATGAGCTTCATCCAGAGGACCTGTAATTTACCACGCAGACCAGAACCTTGTTGAATGGAACAAAAGAGAAAACACTAAATTCCTTCTTCCCTCCCTCTCAGATTAATATTGACCTTGTGAAGTGCACAGAGAGAGGACAGACTATCAAACCTCAGATACAAGACTTCAGAGATTGGGATTATTATCAGTGCCTCCAAGCAAAACAGGCTCCTCACCAGCACATTCTCAACAGGATCTGTCCACATGCTTTTCCTACTCTAATGACAGCCGCACCTAAAACACAAGCCTCAGTACCTACTGAAGTCAGATTAAGAGGGATAACTCCAACCAAAATAAAAAAAAAAGAAAGAAAGAAATAAGTCCAAAGGTACAAGTAGCTGGATGAAACAGAATGCAAAGCCCAAATGCATGCTGCTTTTAAGACAATCTCGTTGATCTGAAAACATAAAGCAAAGGAATGGAAACTGGCTCTCCAAGCCAATGAAAAACATGAAGACAGGAATAATCATGTTTTTATAGATTTATAGGTCAAAAAAATAGATTTACTGGCAGAAAAAGGAGAGACAGCATGAGACAAAGATGAAGATTCACTATTTATAAAAGGATCATTACAAAAAGAACACACAGCACTTACCATTAAAATTATGAACCCAAAATATTACACCAAAAATGTATAAAACAATCATTACACACTCAAAAAAAAAACACCAACAGTAGCACTATGATAGTAAGTGAACACACCACAAACAGCAATTAAAAATTATCTGGACAGAAAATCACCAAGAAAACAAAGTCCCTAAATCACAAATTATATAAGGTATACTACATAAAGGTCATAAGAGTATTTATGGGAAATCTATCCCCAAGCACTAGATTACATATTCTTTTCAAGTGGTCATGAAAGATTCTCAGTAAGGGTCAGAAAGTACAGTGGGCAAGGACTTGCTTTTGCAAAAAGCAAATGGCACAGAACTATAAAACAGAATTTGGAATCTAAACTAAAGTCTTTACACACTATAAAACAAATATAAATGCACTGATCATAAGGAAAGAACAAAATAAGTATGACAAGAATACATATTACATTTTACTCAAATACTGAGCTAATTTCACAGCATGACCAAGATGGTTACAGGATGAGCGCTACAATTTGCAAATCTACTTTCTGTTACCTGTTAGACATTCACTCATCTGCTTAATCACTTACTGTTCTTATCTGTCCTTCAGTTTCTTACCCATTACATGAGGGTGATACTAATAGCCAATAGCATCGTTGTAATTTAAATAAATATTAGTTAAAAGCACTAAGTATAGTGCTGGCTGCAAAATGAGCACTATGTAAATATTTATTAAAAATAAATGATCTGAAAATCTATGATACTACGTCAACTCAGCTAGTATCCATTAAATGTACTAAATTGGCAGATTTTTGTCTTTGCCTCTAGGGAAGATTTCTTAGGAAAATTACTCAAAAGAAGGACTTTTTGTGGGGGTGTTCAAATTATATGACTTATTTACTTAATGTACTTGCGAACTCTAGTATTTCCAAAATTTTCTTAGGGGTCAAAGGGGGGACAAGACTTTCTCTGTATGCAGCCAGAGGTGGTTCATTCACTGGCACTGCATATGGTTCCCTGAGCACGGCCAGAAGTGATTCCTGATCACAGAGCCAGGGAATAAGCCCCTGAGCACTGCTGGATATGGTCCATAAATTAAAAAAGAATGAAACATTTTAAATTTAATAAGATTATCAAGCACTCTCATTTTCATTAGAGATAAAGTAATAGAAAGGATCTTTTAATTTTAAATGAAGATATAAAATATATTCAACCTATTAATTCTATCTGGCACTGCAATTTTTCCATGAGTAAATGTATACAGTAGTTCTTAGGGAATATTGTAAAGGCACACTGGTTACAAAGTTTCTAGAGGATAATTCAATGGAAAAGTCAAAAGCCACCGTTAACGAGTTTAAGCATCTCGTCTATAGTTACATAGGAAGTTAAAAGTAGCACTACGTGTGTTTTCAATGCTTTATCAAAAATTCAAAATAAGCAAGTAAACAAAACAGACTATCACTTAGAAAATCAGGGGGAAAATAGGAAGAAAATATGAAAGCATGCTAACAGTGATTTCCCTTTCTTGTGTGTGTGTGTGTGTGTGTGTGTTGTTGTTGTTGTTGTTGAGCTTAGAACTATGAATATTCACCTAGCTGTGTTCAGGACCTGCCCTTAGAAATGCTTGGCAGCTTTACAGGATACCAAAGAATTAATTCAAGGTTAAAACATAAAAAAACATATGCTATACTACTTAAGTAATTTTCCAAGTACACAATTTTTTCTCAATTAAAATTTCATTGTGTAATCTGAAAGTCAACAAAGTCCACAACCACTTATGACATTTTAAATTAATTCAAAATTTACATCTTACTAACTTATCTAAGTGTTTAATGGCCCCATAGAAACAGTCAACAGTACCAGACAAAGCAGACCAGGAAGAATTTCCAGATCAGCTGACTAGAATTAGGTCTGAACACTATCCTACAGGTATAATACAATACCTAGTGTTATATCTACAGGTAAAACACTATACCTACAGCTATAACTTATAAGTATTCTATAAGCTCAAATTTGAGAAACACTACCTAATTAATCACCTCTGCATTTTTAACTTCTCTGTTGTATAGTACAACATACTGACTGGGCTTGGAGAAAAAACTCCTTATTTGGGTGGGTGGGGAGAGTAAGACAGAGAGAGACAGAAGAGGAGGGTGGGGACAAGAGAGAAGTGTCTGCCGTAGAGGAAAACTAGGGACAGTGGTGGTGGGAATGTGCATCTGTGAAGGAATGGGTGTTGGAATATTGTGTGACTAAAGTTCAATCATCAACTTTCTAACTGTGTATCTCACAGCAATTCAATTAATAAAAATAAATTAATTAGATGAAAGAAAGCTAAGAAAAGCCTTCTTTGTTAGAGAGCATTACTCATATTTTTTGACCAGAGAATTATTACAAATTCAAGCTTAGTTCATTGTTATGGCTGTGCATACAAGTAATAAAGCATAGCATCTGCAGTAATTCAATTAGCATGGACTGGACCATGTGCCGGGAGTGTGAGGCATGCAGTAAGGCTAAGCATACAACCAAATGTCAACATCAAGAAAGGACCTTGATGTATCATTATTGATCATGATGTTATTGATTTCATCCTGATGTCTACGGTGATTGTTTTCCATTAATTCCTTCTAGTCCTTGGGCCAGTCACAACTGATCTAATTCAGTTTCCTCCTCTTAAAGTGAGTGGATAATAAAAGAGACAAGGCAATGAAGGAAATATAATTCAGCATGAACCAATCACGTACAGGAGGTGAAGGGGTGGGGAGAGCAAACACAGCTAATTTCTTAGGAATGCTGCATGAATGCTAAACATTAGAGTCAGTCTAGACAGAAATCCTATCATGAGGTTCTTGTTCTTTCTTCTTATTCTCTAGAACATGTAACTCAGAAATCAAGTACATGATGGAAATCTGTCTAAAAAGAGCAGCAATGAACATTAATAGAATCAACTTTCATTCTCTTAAAGCAGATTGTCCTTAGCAAATCTTGCCAGCAAAAACAATATTCCACTTCACTGCTTACTTTGTTAACAGCTCACATCTATTTACTCTTAACTTGGCATGTAGCTCCCATTCAAGCTCTAAAGTCATTTAGAAATGTGAAATTCATAGACTATTGTCGATAGAAGGGCCTTTAAAAATCATCTAGGCCTCTCATCAATCTGAATGACTCTTAGAAGCTTGAACAATCCTAGTGATGTGGAACTCACTACTCCCTCAGGCAACCTATTCTATCTTTGGACCAAGTCTTAGCTCTTGGAAGAATAAAACTTAAAGTGCTTCAGCTGCGTTTTTATGCCCTTCGAATACACAAACTCTCCTACTTCAGCCTAGTGTGTGTTGCAGGAAGAAGCTGACAGCATTAAAATAGGAAATGGATCACTGCCTATTCGGATTGTTGTAAAAATTAAATCCAAACCTTCAAAAACAATCCCAGATCAAATTAAAATTTTGTAGTTTTCTAACTAACCATATATATATATATATATATATATATATGTATATATATTTGTCTATATATATGTATATATATATGTATATATATACATATATATATGTATGTATATATAGACAAATTCTTTCCCAAAACCAAAGTAAAAGATTTTCATAGATACTGTGATTAGCTGTGTTTTGGTCTCATTCTAGAAATTTTTGTATACCACTCAAAGACAAAACATGGGGCAAGAAAGTAAATTTCTCTTCTTTCCTAGAGTCTTACCTTGTTTCCTTTTATTCCCTAAAGTAATCCTGATACTTCTTTTCTCCCAGATCCTGATCAGCCTAAAGTCCTCAAAAGACTATTTTATCCTTGTTAGCTCTATTTCTCTGCCACTCACACATCAGCTCACTGATACCTCACTTTTTATCCTCACACTGTGGTACTATTACTCTTTCTAATCAGTTTCTAAGTGGCAAACTCAAAAGAAATACTCCTGACTTCCAGCACAGCAGGGCTTCATGAAGCACCTAAATCTGTTGATTGCTTGCTTCATCTAGATCCCTCATCCCTTCATGTTGTGCTGTGTCCATTTTAATGTTCTAGGAGTCAACCTCTGTCATTTTCTCTTTGCTTTAAGGTTTTTCATGATGCAATCCCTACTCTACCTGTCTCATTCTAGGCTGTCTTTCAAGGACCAATTCACATATGAATATGCATCCAAAAACAAACCTTCCCAAATTCGCCTGTCAGAAGCAATGTTCCTCTCCAAAAAGTTTGTGCAAAATCATTATAGAATTTAGACTAAACCGAATATTAGGTTAAAAGTGGCAGAGGGAAAATTAGATAAAACAACTATTTAAGCATTTACTTAATCTTGAACAATCTGCTATTAAGTATCTGTGATGTGAACAGCCTATATTATATGAAGGCAATAAAGGCAGAGAAATGTCCCTAATCTTAGATTCTAGGAGATAATAGCAAAAGATCACCTGCCCGAGTGCATTTCACAATAAGGTCTATGACATCTTTTATTGGTATCTCAAGGGAGTTTCATCCCCAACCTTTCTCAACTCTTGAATACTTGTCTTTAAAAAAAACTCCAGATTTTTCTCTTCTTTTGAAATAAAGCTCTGAAATAAAAATCACTGATGAATATTCTCCATATTATATTAACCCAAGTAAAGCCATCTATGTATTTTTCCTGTACATTTGCTTTTCTAATTATACAAAAAGACAATAACTATATACCACATACAAAGAGAACGCTGGACTCATAACCATCAGTTACATTCCCAGAACCCAGACTACTCCTTGCAATAGGGAAACTGGGCTATCTGCCTGTTCTGAGCCATCCTTGTGGTAAGTGGCATTGCTATCTCTAGCAACAGTTCAGATTCCAGGTAATTGTCCTGGATCAATCAGCTCCGAAAGGTCAGGACTTAAGAAAACACCTCTATTTTGTCAATTTTTTAAATGTGCTTCTAATTAAGGATCAACAAAGTATATTGTACATACATCTCTATAATTTAAGAGTAGTTAACTAAAGCATAACACTACACCTATCTTATTGTCTATTTTTACACTATATTGTGCACTTTTATTTCCAGCTACTTATTTAATTAATAATAATTATTAGTTTAAATAATTCCTGCCAAATCTCTAAATATTTCACATTCATCTGTTTATGACAATGGTGTCTACTTAACAACTGACTAATTTATAACAATTTCAAGAATGTACATTGACTGAAGTTTCAGGTCTGTCCTGTTTTTCACTCTACGTTAAGAGCGTTTCAAATTTTGCAAGATAAATTCTTGCCATCTATAGAGCAGTTATTTTTATTGCTTCCTTCTTTTTCTCCAACCATGAAATTTCTCTGTTTTCTTCAAATGGGAGAATAAATGATAATAGGAATAATAATCCATGCCATGCTAGGAGAAACAGCATCTGTTAAAACCCCTCTAGCTTTTCTCTAGCTCTAGCGTGAGAAGAATATACACACCCATTTTGTGTTCATTTTCATCTTACAAGTAACATGATCATTTATTTACTTCAATTAACACTCCATAAATGAATGATCTAATTAAAGTTAATAAATATTATGTGATCAATTTGGTTTAACTTCTTAATTCCAATGTTTTTAAGATCTAAAAAAATGACAACCAAAAAAGGCTTTTGCCATTTGTACTTCGGGTTGATTGCCTTCACAATAAGCTGCAGTTTGATGACATTGATTTAACCCTGAAGTTGTTTTGAGTTTTAAGATCAGAAAAGCAATAGAGGAAATGACATTTTTCTGACAATTGCCTGAAGTTGGAATGAAAATAAACTTGGAAATTTTTCTAATTCTGTATAAGACTTTATCATGGAAGAATGTCAGCCAAAGTTCCCCCAGAGAAGAGTCAATAACATGCATCCCTATGTAATTCAGAGAATCCAAGCTTGCCATCCAAGAGTGAGTGAAAAGCCAGCACTTAGAGCCTTACTCGCAGGCACCTACTCTAGGGCTTCCAACCAAGCCAATTGCTCCATGAAATGAGCAGTGAAAATCTAATTCTTATTTGTATTAATTTTCCATTTAAAGTGAAAATCTGCATATCAGTAAAGTGTACTCAAATTTGGTTAGTCTGTACCAAGCATTGATATTTTAGATATACTTAGGTTATCAGAACCCTTTTTATTTTTACACACATTGTGTCAAGGTGAGCACACACCCTGGACTAGTGCCAGTTCTCTACCATGATGGTGCAGGAAGGACATTTTCACATAAATATGTGGCAATGGTTACTTCTTTTCTTTACCAAGCAATCCAATGGAATTAAGCTCTAATAGAAATAGAATGGTTATTTTAAGTGCATTCAGTAACCGTTTTGCAAGATGACAAGGGTTTAGAGATTGGTGATTGGAGCAATAATGTGAATGTACTTAACCCTACCATACAGATAAAAATGGCTAAGGTGGTAAAAATTATATTTTTATTTTTCCATAATTAAAAGTAAAATAACAACTATAAAGGTATACTTGATAGATACTAGCTTCATACATTACTCAAATACTTGTCCAATTCAGATCCAAGTATATGGTTCGTCTTAACCTTCACTGGAATTGAAAATCATCTCTAATATCATCCCCAATGTTCTGCCAAGTGAACTATTCAACTGACATTTCCAGATGATCCAACAATCCAGGGCTAAGCTACTTTTCACCCTAGATCAACTACAAATTTCCTTTTTTTTATAAAATTTTATGTAAGTTACTGGTTACTGACTAGGAAAAAATGTAGCACTGAAAAGTATTAAGGGAAAAGAGGAGCTACTCAAACTTCAGAAAAGCACGGCATGCTTATGATTTCTTTGTTTCCTTCCTGGATTTTGGCTGACCCAAGAAAAAAAGTCTCACTAAAGAGTATATGTATTCCAGCAGAGTTTCAACTGCCTGGGGAAACTGTATAGCTCTGATCCAAATAGAAAGATAAATACATAGGCAACAGGTTCTTTTACTGATTTTTGTATTCTGTTTTATTTTTTTCAAATTATACTATTTCTATTTTATGATGACATGTTCTAAAATGTGTACTCAAATCTATTATCTCAATTAATCTAAATCTTTACCAATATTCTCAGAGATAGATATTATTGACCTTATCACAAAGATAAACAATTTATATTCAGAAAAGTTTCTTGCCTGAATTGAAATCACTAGAGAGCAGAAGAATCTTCCTCAGACCAAATAACTCCAAATCTTTATCTTCCATTCTGCATAGAGTAACACAGATGATTTAGTCTTTGTTTAACTTTTCCCAAAAGGTGCAGTGTTGATGATTTATTTGCTATAAAGGAAAAATGTCTCTACTGACAAGAGGAATTACTATAGCTAAGCAGATAAAAGAACCAGATTTGCTGGGTCTAAGTAAATGCCTACTTAATATACCATAAACAAAGAAAATTCATTATAAACTGTTAGGGGAGAATTTTTTTTCCAGAGACTACAAACAAATATTATAGCTGGGACTTGCTTTAACTCAGAACAGGAATTGGAAAGCTAGATGGAATTTTGAAGTCCTTTGTCATGACTCTACCTTTGGGACTACAGCATATTTTACTTTCCAGATTTTCTGTTTGTTTCCAGCAACAGCATCTAAAGCAGGCCTCAAAAAATAAAATACTAGGACTGGAAAAGGTAATAAAGTGGGTTGTACCTTGCATGGGCCCAGCCCAACAGGTTCAATCCCTGAACACGGCGAGGAAGTGATCTCAGAGCACAGAGCCAGGACCAAGCCTTGACCACTGCTACATGTGGCCCCAAAACAAACAAAGAACAACGCTATTTCTGATGTCAAATGAATCTAGATGGTATGTAATCAATGATTGCCACCCTCAAATAATCAATTTCTAACTGAGAGAATCAGATCAAAAGACTAACATTCCACAAAGGATTAATGTCCATCTGCTATAATGATCAGAGTAGATGCACAGGTCTTTGGCAAGTAGACACAATTAGTAAGACATCAGTGTTAGGGCTTCACTAAGCATCTGTGTGTGTGAATTTAGGCTCCAGTAAACATGCACTTAAAAGGCAAAAATTAAAAATCCAGTGACTCACTATTATAGATAATCTTGTAATTGTTGGGGCTCAGTGGGATCCCCAGAAGATATTGGGATTAAGCAGGTACCCAGCTGCATTCAGGGCTGATGAACATTCCCCCAAGAATGGTCTTTACCAAAAGGAACAAGACCACAGCCTTAAAAATATAAGGCTCTTTCCCTTAATCTCTCTCAATTCTCACTCCACATAACTCCACACACAGCATCCCATCAAGTCAAGTTTGCTAGAGATACTTTACAAAAAGGTTGGAGAAAAGGAGTGACAAGAAGAAATGGACTTTAGTACCAAAACAATGAACTCCCTTCCCAGGGCAAACCACCAGGGGACAATTTGATAAAAAATTATTTTTTATCAAAACATAAAATATTAACATCATTTACCTCCAGATAGAGAACATAATATTAGCTATGTGTTTTCAATATAGTTTATGTTTGTGATTTAAAATAAACAGAACCATAATCTCTAACTTTATCCTCTTTAAAAATACAAAGAAAACTATCTCCTCAAATTATATGCATCTAATTTCCCTAGGATTATGCCCATTTCTTAGAACTTCAGCTTCTTTATTATTCTAATCACTCTAGACTCAAATGACGAAGTGAGCAGCATGAAGTTGAATCTCATAGAACCCATTCTGCTTACTTTGGTTTTGGAAGCTGTAAGAGCTCTGTAAGACTAAGTTCCCATTGCAGAAGTGACACTGGTATTGGTACGATTTACAGTAGCCATCGAGCAGTTTACCAAAAGACTCTTTCATCTAGTCTTTGACTAGACAAAAATAAAGCAAGAGCAACAGCAATTGTTCCATTAGACAGTTCTGTGTTATGGTTTCAACATTATTGCTGGATATTTTAACTTCAACTTAGAGTTCTATTCAGTGGGTCAAAAAAAAAAACTGGGTAAATAATTTGTGAGCAAATATCTTTGTTCTCTGCAAATGAAAAAAGAAAGTATTGCAAAAAATCTGTTAACTGAGATTTTTTTTCTGTATGTAGTTTTGGGGCCAACCTGGAAGTGTTCATTGGTTTGCTACTGGCTCTATGGTCAGCAATTACTCCTGGAGGAGCTCAGGGGACCATATGTGGTAATAAGAAAACGCAGGTCAGCCACATGCAAGTCAAATGCCGTCCTCATAATATTATCTCTATGAGCTCAGCATAAACAATTTATTCTTAAGTAATAGCACTTTTTTAACTTGATTGCACCACTAAATGAAATTTTCTTGGTTATAAGTTCAATTTCTTATCAGAATAGAAATGTGATATAGTAGAGTACCTGAGTAAACAAATTATTTCAGCACAATAAAATTGGCATAGCTTCCTTTAATTTAAAAGTTAATTCCCTTCTTCAAGGTGGCTCATGTTTCTGATCATTTATTTTTTCCTTTCAGAGAGAAAGCTTCCATCCTTTGCTTTATAATGCCATGTCACAGGACTTCCCAAGTGACATGGGTTCAAGTGATAAATTAGTAGGAACCCAGATATGTCTCTAAGCTCTACTTGTCACTCAGACCTTCGTTTCTTGCTTTCTCTGAAGCCAGTTTTCCTTGATGCAATGTGCATGTGTTACATATAAACAGAAAAATCCAAAAGGTGGCATTTCCTAAACTCAAGAGGATTGGCCAGAGAAGAACAGGCATCAGGTTCAAAGTTTATATTTCTTGGAGAAGATCTAATTGACTCAGCTTGGAAAAGTAGTTCATCCCTGTTTGACCATGTGTTGCCAAGGTAACTCGGTCGTGGGAAATAGCAGATGCTCTAAGAAGGGGCAGAGGAGTGGATTTCTGTATGTAGTGTTTCCATTTGACCATGATTCCATAGAGTCATTCCCATTTGAGTTGCAAGTCTAATTATCAAAAGATAATGCACATATTTAATATTATTTCCCTTTATGTTTGTGTGTTTCAGAGGAAAAGCCTATCAGAAATGCTATGCTTCTCAGTTTCCAGACTAAATTACTGCTCATTTTCTTCATTTATTATTCGTCTGTTAATGGAAGTAGTTTTAGTCAACTTATTTTGGGTCATTTTCAAATAATTGGTCTATTAAATTAAGATGTTAATTTATCATAGTATGGGGAAGGGAAAGAGCGGCATGGAATGCCTTCAAAAGCATCAAAGAAATAGCTAAAAAGACAAAGAACCTCTGGCTCCAAGCACATCTCTTCAACTCCACATTCTCCCTGCATTAACATACGCCTCAGAGACCTGGGCCCTACGAAAGCAGGATGAGAACACTATTTGGGTCTCCCAAAGAAAATGGAAAGAGCTATGCTTGGAATATCACGCCTCACTCAAGTGAGAGAGGAATCTGGCTCCAACTTCCATCACCGTTCCAGAGTCAGGGACGTTGTCTCGTTTGCCAAGGCATCAAATCAGATGGGCTGGATATGTAATGCGATTTGGAGATGACTGCTGGACTAGAGTCATTACCGACTAGACCCCATGGGATGCCAAAAGATCACGTGGCCGCCCACCTACGAGATGGTCAGACTTCTTCATCAAGACCCTGAAAAAAATGGTTTGAGGCTCTTTGTATTCCTGAAGCAACCAGATGCCATTGGGCTACACTGGCACTTGATAGGGTCAAATTAAAGTTTTACTGGCGCCCACTCAAGCAAATTGATGAATAAAGGGATATCAATTGATCAAGTGATGGGGAAGGGGGTGGGAAGAGATGTGAAAACAAATATAGTGAGTCCAGTGAAAGATACATATATAAAGCAATAATTTAAAAATATTTTTAAGAAACTTTAAGAGAAGTCTAAACAGAAGCACTGACTCCCTAACACTTAAAAGTAGTTGATTTGGGGGACAGGGGGAAAGAATTTTTCTTTTTAACTAGTAAAATAAGGAAGGGAGAGAGAGTAAACTTTTCAATTCTACTGCTTCAATAATGACTTATCCTTGAAATAATCATTACCCTTAATTACAGCTGGTCAAAGTGCAACAAAACTGAAAGTTAATATTTTTCTGAATACGACATTAAAATAATAGCATTCAGAAAATGGTAATCCATGGTTTTTCTCCAGTTATAAAAAATGAATATGTTATAAAGTTTATTTTGATTCATCTAAAATGAGGGGACCAAGCTAATTAGCCCAAAGGAAAAGAGTGTCAAGGTAAATTACAAATGGGGAGAAAACTGGATTTTCCAGAAAGGAAGTAATCCTTTAAAACTGGTATAAAAATGGGGTTCAAGAGAAAGTATGAAACCTGATGGGGAAGAGAGTCTAGAGAGTATGTACTGAGAGAGAGGGGGACAGGGGGTATGGGACTCAGGGCTTCCTCTTGTCTACTGACAAATCCCACCTCCCAGCCATCCTATTCTACATTCTGATTGGCTACTACTACCATGGGTGGAGAATTAAAGTGACCTGGTGTGCTCACCTTAGCTCCTGCTGTATCTCTATGATCTTAAATATTTTTTGTCCATTTTGTTGCTCTCACAATAAGTAACCCCACAGAGCTTCCTGCAGGGGTCTTTGAGTATTCTAGAAATCTTAAAATAGCAAAAAATTCAAGTGGTGAGTAAATTTAACAACTCCCTTTCTCCGATAACATGCATTTAGTTACTCACAATGGGAGATCGTTTTCTCTAAAACCACTCAATTTCAGATTCAGCACTTTCCCTTTATAAGTATCTTTCAAAGTGTAGTCAAATTCTGTCTGATGCTGGCAGATATCCCCACATTAAACTAGCCTCTAATTACCACTCCACTGATAAATTGTCTCCTACATCCAATGTTATCTCAGTTCACCAATTTATTTCCCGGCCTGTGAGAAATAGGTGCCTATCGTGATTCATTGATACGTTTCTATCCCTCTTTCTTGATGGTTATAGAACAGCCACTCAAAACATCACATGCAGGGCTGGAGCGATAGCGCAGTGCGTAGGTTGTTTTCGCTTTGCATGTGGCTGACCTGGGTTCAATCCCGGCATCCTATATGGTCCCCCATGCTGTGCCAGGAGTGAGCATTGATGGGTATGACCCAAAAAAAGAAAAAAAAAAAAAGAATCACGTGCTCTTTAGCTTTGTTATTCACTTTTAGAACCATAAATCTCACATAGTTCATGTAGCAAGGTCTTTTGGGGACTATACATTCTAATTTTCCATTCTTATATTTCCCAGTAATGAATCAGAAATTAATCTGATCAGTCCAATTGTGAGAACAGAGCTACAAGCAGTATCTAAACTGGATGGCTTTGGTGACTTAAAAGATATACTTCCCTGATAATACTCAGGCATTAACCCTTTCATTATAAAATAATGAGGTCATTAGTGCCCCTAGAAATTCTACCTTGAGTCCCCTTCAGACATTAGCAGTCCTTGGAACCTTAGCACATTTTCTTCTCCCTTTGTATTTTTCATGTCTTCTTTTTTCCTTCCTTCTTCAAACATTTATAAGGATATAAGACACTGGTAAATGGAGAAGATAAAGTACTACCTTTCAGGGCTTCTTAGTTCCTTAGAGACAACAGATATCCAAAAAAATAATTAGAACTGCATCACTGTAATAAGTATTGTCCTCGCAGAGACTCTAAAATGCTCTGCAAATGCTAAAACGAGGAAGCACTTCAAACTTTTCAGACGTATCAGGAAAAATCTTTGTTCTTTTTATTTACGCTGATATTCAATTTCTAAAACAGCCTAAGGGGGCTGGAGTGACAGTAAAGCAGGGAGGGCATTTGCCTTGCATGCAGTCAACCCTGGTTCAATCCCCAGCATCCCATATGGTCCCCTGAGCACCACCAGGAATAATTTCTGAATGCAGAGCCAGGAGTAACCCCTGAGCATCCCTGGCAGTGACTCAAAAAGCAAAATGAATAAATAAACTAATAAATAAATAAATGAATGAATATAAACAACATAATGGCTAGATTATATGTATTTTTAATTTTTCCTTAATTTCATCTCAATTTCTCTTTTATTACCTATTTAATCCAGGTCATTTATTTTTTGTAATTCAAACAATTGACATCCGGGGCCTTGCTGGCTGATGACAGATAAAATTGGGGGTGGGGGGAAGCCAGTTCCTTGAAAAAGGAAACATTTCAACAACACAGACTGTTTTGTTTTGCGGGCCTTATCTGGCAGTGCTCAGGCCTTACTCCTGGCTCTGTGCTTAGGGATTCCTCCTCAAAGGTGCTGGGAATACAGGGTTGGCAGCTTGCAGCTAAGTACTTTACCCACTGTACTATCTCTCTGGTCTCAGGAGTTCAGATTTTGATACCAACTATTCAGATCACACCAGAATCTTTTCCTCTATCAGCCTTACACATACTGAGCCATTGGCTACCTACCCCAGTCCACTCCAAGCCAAGGACCAGGCCTATTGTGTTGAAGGATACTCAAGGACCAGGCAACTAGAGATGGCCCTGGTGCCTTGGTGCCTTAGAAGATACTTTAGGGATAATATATTCAAAGCAAACCTAAATCTGCCTACTTATTCTTCCACAGAAATTAAAACAAAGGCTCCTGCTCACAATTTCTTCCTCTCTCACCTCCTCACTTCCTCTCACACCTCCTCAAGTCACTGCTTCCCTGAGGACCCCTTTTCCAACACTTACATACCAGGGCTGGGGAAAACTTACTTTTTATTTTTTATTTATTTATTTATTTTTTTTGCTTTTTGGGTCACACCCGCGATGTTCAGGGGTTTCTCCTGGCTCTGCACTCAGGAATTAATCCTGGCGGTGCTCAGGGGGACCATATGGGATGCCGGGAATCGAACCCCGGCCTGCAAAAGGCCGGCGCGAGCAAGGCAAATGCCCTACCCGCTGGGCTATTGCTCCGGTCCCCAACACTTGTACTTCTTGGGAACTGTGAAAGGAGGGCAGTTATTTCTTACATTGCCAGCTCACTGTGTCTCAGATTACAAAACATGCTTTAAAATCCTCTTCCATCCTTTCCTTTTCCCTGATGTCCGATCTGCTCTATTTCACTCCACCCACTAGTACAAGTGTATGGCAAAGTACAAAACTTGACTTTTAAAGGTGGGCTCAATGAGGAACACATGTTGATTTTCAATGGCGCACACCTAAAACTTACATAATTTCATCATGCAAAATTACTTCAATTAACAAAATTATTACCAAAACTGGCTCTCTTCACACACAACAGGCAGTTCTTGTCAATTAATTCCCTTAAACAAATACATTATTCATTATATTGTCTGGTTGAATAACAGAAGAGAATAAATTGTTCCTTTTGACAAAACCAAATAAAACATAATTTTGCATTTACTGGAAAAGTTAATGACTTAGAAATTCTATTTAATTTTTTAAAGAATTCTATTGAATTTAACAGATGCTAAGAATTATAAGTTTGTAATTTAGAGCTGAGAATTATAAGTAATCCAGTGGTCTTAGTGTATAAAAGTGAAGTAAATAGCCTATGTGTAAATGAGTATATACACACACATACACTCACACTCACATGTAAGATGGGGTGAATCCTACATAGACATGAGGATGAAGTAAATGTACTTAATCCCTTCAAATGAAGCAAGAATAGATATATATATATATTAATATAATATAATATAATATAATATATTACAAGTATAATATATTACATTATACTTGTAATATATAAGTATGTAATATACTTATATATTACAAGTATTATATATAATATATAATATATAATATATATATAAATATCTGCACACACACACACACACACAAACATATATATATATATATATATATATATATATATTTCAGAGGAAAAGAAAGTAAAGAACTAAAACCACCAGCAGGAGGGAAAAAAGGATTGCCTTCTGAATTATACACAAAATCCCCTCTGGATATTGCAGCCTGCTGCTATTGAAAAACAAACACAGTTTAGCAATTGTGGAGAAAAGCGATTAAAGCAAGAGCTACCCAATGGCATAAAAAGTCCAAGAGCCCTCAGGCTCCTCTAATAGTTTCTTAAAAGAAAATGAACCCAGAGATGGAGAGCGCTTGATGGGGCTGTGGATTCCAAGGTGGCTGAGAAGCAGCCGGGGCAGACATGTGGCCCCAGGACCACAGTTCATTAGGCTGTTTTAGATTCAAGTGAAGTCAGTGGGAAAGAATCAACATTTCCCTCATGTGAAATGAAAGAATGTGAATGACAAGATCATCCATAATTACAATAATGGGAAGCCAAAAATTATATCTTCATGATACATCATTTGTATTCTGAAAAAAATATCCTTGGCTGTGACTTACCCTACAAACATCAGGAAAGAGAATTCACTATGTTGAACTGTAGCTTCTGGTCTTATCACCAGTTGAACCAAGAACATATGAATGTGATCAAGTCCAGTGATTTATAACAGCAGCCTGGAGGAAATGCAAGAGGGATTTCTGGGATTCACCAGGTTCTCCTTTCCTACTTATTAGCTGGGTAACTTTAGACAAGTCATTTGATCTCTGTGCCTCAGTTACTTCACATATAAAGTGAAAGTGAAGATTACTTTACCAAGTTCTTCACTGTATATGAAAAAAATTTGCACACCAATTATTACCTTCTATAGAGCAAATTAATTATCTTGTATAAAACTGATGAAAATAAAATCTGTTATTTGGAGTCATAGGATACTATTAATTCATCAAATTCGTACCTCTATGGTGGCTGACTTGGTAAAGTGGGGAGCAAGAGTGGGAACCTCAAGAAGACACCTCTCTTTTACACCCAATGGGTCTGCCAGGGGAACAGCCTGGCATGGTAAGAACTGGTAAAGTTGACTCTGAGCACCTAAGCAGCACCAAGGCTCAAGGTCAAGTTCCACCAGTCCCCAGAAAGCTACGCTCTTTTCATATTCTATCAGCATGTCCTAGACTTCCTTTCCGACTGGGCCACCTTCTCAGCGTGGTACCTCAATTTCTGTGTGGGTAATGCCTCCGCTTCTTTAGCTCCAAAGAGCTCATGATTTGCATCTCAA
Organism: Cryptotis parvus; assembly: GCA_021461705.1. Lineage (NCBI taxonomy): Eukaryota > Metazoa > Chordata > Mammalia > Eulipotyphla > Soricidae > Cryptotis > Cryptotis parvus. The sequence continues at coordinate 33,081 of JAJIBD010004418.1, read as the reverse complement.
AGATTTGCATCTCTTAATGCCTTTGGGCTATTTCAGGGCTTGCATATCTTTCTTGAGCAGAGCCAATTTTCTTTTTGCTGATATAATTTATTAGCAGTTTCTTAATAATAACAATCACAGCTAACATGTGTTGTTCTGTTGTACTTACCATGGTGGCAGTAGTTATTATCAATGCCAAATGTATCTTAATAATTTGAAAATATATCCTTCATAACTCTATACCAATACGTCATATTATAACATGTTATCATTATTCAAGAAACAGGTACAGAAAGTTTAAGAAACTTGTGCTAGGGTTTAAAACATGAAAAATAAGGAAGTAAAATTTTAGAAAAGATACATTTAAGTTTTAAGTTCTTAATTCTTAAAATTAAGAAATTAATTTTAGGGATCCAGATGATAGCACAGCGGGTAGGGTGTTTGCTTTGCACACTGCCGACCTGGGTTCAATTCCGGCTCTATCCTCGGCATCCCATATGGTCCCTGAGCACCATCAGGAGTAATTCCTGAGTGAAGAGCCCGGAGTAACCCCTGAGCATTGCCGGGTGTGACCAAAAAAGCAAAAAAAAATTAATTTTAAGCAATATAATGTCATAGCTATTAGTACCTTAAACACTGGAGTAAATGGTCTCTACATAACATCTACTTCCCTACATAAGATTACATATCACTTAGGGTAGATGTGTACTGACAAGGGAAAAATATAGGAGACTAGTAACAATCTGGCAAGCGAACTGTGATGAATTTTGTTAGCTTAAGTTTTTGAATATATAGCCGAAGGATTTGGATATAAAGATATCGTAAGATGATAAGGCTAATAAAGAGACATAAACATTAAGTTTTAAATAAAAAAAATAATTTTAAACCAGATTAAAAGAAGACAGAATTTAAAAAATGTTTTAAGAATTAAAAAAAAATAAAATGTAATGCGATTAAGGAAATGAGAGCAACTTTTGGGTCAATATAGGCTAAGGAATCAGAATTAATTCTGTGATATGTATATGAAAGAGATGGACACCCGATGGGGTGACTGACTGGGAGCCTCGGAATGCCACACCTACCAAGGAAAACTCTGAGAGACCGGGTCCTATGGAAAAGCAAGGATTTTTATTAATATTCGGTATACCCAGGCTCATAGCATGACCACAAGCAGTCAGCGGCTAAGAGCCCAAAGCTCTTCCAGGGAAGATCTTTTAAGAGATAATTCCCACCACTACAGAAAAGCCCGCACATAACCATCCAATAGATTTAAAATATTACATCAAGGTCTGCGTGCAGGCAGTCAATCACTTTGAACCAAGTAACCATCATCTACCAATCAGAACATACTTAATACTTCTTTCTATATTTGGTGCGGCTAGACACACGTGTGGGATTATGGGGCAGTAATGGCTATGCGTACTTGCAGGAATGCAATTAAGGCAATTCATGCCAGATAGCAGGTTCTGGGTGGGGGTCTCCTAACCTCTAACAGGAATTTGTCCTGGGCCTTTGGTAGATAACAGGATGAAAAGGTTACTTCAAGATGAAAAGGACATTCAGGCCCTAAATTGGTAACTTTCCATGAGTAGGTCCGCCCTGGTCCGGAAAGGGGAGGTTTCTGCCTTCTTTCATATGAAACATTTTCTCAAGCTTTACTGGGAACTAGATTGAGTGGGAATACTAAAAAGACAAAGAACCTCCAGCTCCAGGCACATCTCTTCAACTCCACCATTCTCCCTGCATTAACATATGCCTCAGTGACCTGGGCCTTAGGAAAGCAGGATGAGAATGCTATTTGGGTCTCCCAAAGAGGAATCAAAAGAGCTATGCTTGGAATATCACGCCTCACTCAAGTGAGAAAAGGAATCCGGACTTCCGACCTCCATCGCTGTTCCAGAGTCAGGGACGCCGTCTGGTTTGCCAAGGCATCGAAAATCAGAATGGCTGGACATGTAATGCGATTTGGAGACAACCTCTGGACTAGAGCCGTTACCAACTAGATCCCACTGGATGTCAAAAGATCACGTGGCCACCTACATACGAGATGGTCAGACTTCTTCATCAAGACCCTGAACAAACGGTTTGAGGCTCTTTGTATTCCTGAAGCAACCAGATGCCATTGGGCTACACTGGCACGTGATAGGGTCAAATGGAAATGTTACTGGTGCCCGCTGAGAAAATCGACGAATAACGGGATGTCAAGTGATTAAGTGATTACGAATAAGGAAACCCTCTGCCTAGAATCCCCATTTCAGCTTTTACTGCCTTATGGACTTATAAATGATTTTATAAGTCCTGTACTTCAGTTTCTTGAACTGTAAGTTAACAAAATAAGATTTAGCACGCACATTTACTAAGGCTTTGAATGAGTTACACTGGTTACTTAGAAACAAGTGAAGGGATGTAGAACAAATGCCATGTGGCAGCTGCGCCTGATTTTAAAAACACTCTCCGCTTATCAGGATGCCTACTCCACATTAATGTTCCTCTAATCTGTCTTATCCAGGTAGCCACATCCCCTTAAACTCCTGCTGGGTCCTGTTAAAGATGTTGTGAAACTACACAGCAAAAGAGAGAGTGTGGCAACAAGTTCACTGTGCCAAGGTCACCACTATCTTATCACTAAACGTCAAACAAGCACCTCCAGGTTCTCTTTTTCCAGCCAGACAATGCTCCTTTCTTCAGTTTTGTAGTTACAAGCAGCCTGTGCTTTGTGAATTTTAAGGTTCATTAAACTTTCTATGATTTTGGTGCCCTCATTTCTCTCCCTTCCCTGCAGTTCCTGCTCCTTGTCACTTGTTTCACATGACCTAGAATGACAGTCCACTATTTTTTTCTCACATTTCATTTTTATGCAGTTGTGTGTATTTATACCTATTCTTTATATGTAGAGTATATATCTTGGTATATTTATATTCTATTCCTGAATCAACCAGATGCCATTGGGCTACATTGGCACGTGATAGGGTCTGATGGAAATGTTACTGGTGCCCGCTCGAGCAAATCGATGAATAACGGATTCAAGTGATTCAAGTGATTCTTTATATGTAGACAATAAGTTCTATCAGGTCAGAGACACTAAAGTCACTGACCATTCCTGAAGCAGAGATGAAATATTGTATAATTATATTTAATGAAGTTTTTATTTCCCAGTTTAAATAAAGTCAGAAAAAAGGTTAGTATTCAGACAGCCACAGCCACTGTCTTTACGTTAGATTTATTAAGTTCTACTATATTAAGTAATTATTGTATATAATATTCTTGTTTTGTATTAAATTAAATAGTGCATTAATATTAATATATTGATATTATGTTAAGTAATCATTATTATATGTTAATATCCTTTGCTATTTAGATATGTGATGATGTAGGGCCAATAGGTATGGCTGTTCTCTGAGAAACTGGCCTTAGATTTTCAACAAAGATAGCAAAGTGGTGATAGTCAGTGACTGCTTTTCTTTAAGAGACTTACTTACTAGTCTTCTAGTCCTGAATTTTTGGTATCCAATTCATGGATATTGCAATGAACCAAGACTGGATAATACAATTCATTCTTTTAGGACACCAGTATATTTTGAATACTAATAATGGCTTTGAACTCAGTATTGTAACTGTTGAGTGTTGAGGGAGTGAAAATTTTGTCCTCTACCATCACATTGAGACTCCACAACCAGGCTCAGAAAAAAAAGCCCTGCATATAGCAGATTTTTTGCTGTCATGTTTACAGTTATTCTAAGTACTGTGAAACGGGCGGTGGACATTTTGAAATCAGGAGAAAGTAAATCAGGCTTAGATTTTATAGTGTTATTGACTAACATTAAGTTGTAACAGCCAACTTTGTCCATATGGTCACTTGACAAAAATGCAAGTGTGTGTGTGCGTGTGTATGTGTGTGGTGCATAACACCTGTGCAAGTAAGATTTGAGTAGTTGTGGGAGATGTATATAGAACACATCTAGTTAGTGACTCCAAAGTGTAGGTTTATGGATTAAAGTGGACGAAGTTTCTCAGAGCTGGGCCCCAGTGCTGGCTTTGGGCTGATGTTATTCTTAAATAAAATTAAAACACTGCAAGCCAGAAGCTAACTGTGACAGATTCACCAGCTGTGAGCATATTGCTTATAGATTGAATTTAAGACTACAAACCATTCAAGCCATTACGTAGTAAAATTTATGGCAGAACTCAAGAAAATATAGTTCAAGAAAGATTTCACCAAAAATAAATAATAAAGATAGGAACCCAAAACACTTCCAAACAGGTTCTCTCTCCTTATTAGGCAACAAGAATGTAAACACACTTTAATTCTTTCCCCTCTCCCAAATATCCTAAAAGATTAGATTTTATCATGTAAATAATATTTGTATTTCATAGGGAAAAACTAAGGCACATTGGAAATATTACATATGATTCGAAGTACGGTTTAGAACATGTAAATAATTTACAATTATATAGCATTATTAATTCATAGTGCTTCCTGGAAACCACAGCTTCATTTTAAGTGCTACCAGGGTGAGGATTAAAACCTTGATTATTTTTTATAGTCCTTGGCTGTGAGTTAGTTGCCAGTGTGGATTAATAGAATATATTCAAGCAGCCAAGTTGTATTTATCACCAAGTAATTTTTTTCTGAAAGAGCTGTAAGTTGTCCTTGCCATAATCTTGAACTTAGGGTGAGTCTATATGGTAAAACCTACAATAGATTATAAGCATTTATATGAATGATTCTGATGGTTTTCCATTATTTGGAGACTTCATGTGTTGCCAGACATGTATTCAGTATAGTAAAACTGAGAGTGAAGATGTTGCTTTAGGAAACTGAACACATTTTTTATTTACTACCTACTGTAATATTGCTACTGAGTAAAGCACTAGAAATATGGAGATTTATAAAATGTTGCCTCTTTTCAAGTATCTCCAAGTCTATGGGTTATTTGTATAAGGCCTCCATTCCATATTTCATATATACCCAAGTAAATGCTTAGAAAAGTCAGAGAAATATGTGATTTAAAGACAGTCTAGTAACAGTCTTAATTGTTCTGAGCCATGGATTACAGAGAAGATGGGAAATTTATTGCCTAACATAAAATTAGGCACATCTCTTCTACACTGAGGTAAAAACATCTTGAGAGGATAGGAAAAATATTTATTGCCATCTTTATTATATCAGTGACTGGAGTGTGCCATTAAATAAGGAAAGAAGACCTGGCTATATTTAGGAAATAACTTAGAGTTAGCAGTTATATTTGAATTGCTCAATTTTTTCCATGTAGCCTGGATACTTTGAGGATAAGTTAAATTAAAATTTTCCCAGAAAAAGAAGTTTCTCTAAATGTATGAATTCATAATCATTCACTGTCTTTTTTCTTCAATGGTCCTATTTATTGTAACATTCCTCCAAGAATGAAACAAGCAGAACACATATTTTGGAGGGCCTCCTTTTCACCTTACTTCACTAAAATAAATATATATCCTATAGACATTAAAAATCAAGAAATCAAAATAGAATAACACTTTAATGTAAAGCAATTTTGTACTATTTTTGAAGAATCACCCAAACCATCATAGGCAATTTCAAGTATTGGTTGTGTAGTAAGTCACTGAGAATAACAAAATGTCCAAAAATCCACAAAATCTCAAAGATCCAGGTGAAAGTACTGTTATAAGGCAAATGTATGTTTACTTCACTTATAATTATTATTTTAGTTGCTATTAATTAAGCACTGTATTTATCTCATGATATACTGAGTCCAGCAGATGAGCAGGTTTTAAAACACATGATTTATGGAGTAGAGTATTATATATGAAAGATTTTGCTCATATACATTATCATAGGATGACACTTTCAGCATAGTGTAAATATTAATGCTTTGAAGAAAATGAATCATATCTTAAATGTATTCAACAGGATAGAAACAGTAAACATCAGTAACCAATTTAAGTAAAAGCATAAATAATTTTATATATTTTCTCTATACTTCCTCTATAAAATCTATTATAACGTAGCATTGACCTATATTTGAAATTTTTTGACCAACTTGAATATTTTATATATTTTTGCAACAAGAGCTACACTTTTCTCTCAAGTATAAGGTAAGCTATTATAAAAATTATCCAAATTAAGTTTTTAATCATTATATATTAGTATACAATTATTCAGAATGAACAAATGTAATCAATATGATAAATACTTAACTCAAAAAGAGTTGTAAATTCCTTTTAAATGATATAGGAGTGCAAGTTTGAAATCCTTATTAAAAGATATCTTCTAGACAACAGTATCTCAAATTGACCACTTATTTGGCACTTTCTTTTCTTTTTTTTAAGTACCTTGGGTACAATGAACCTTTGTAAACTTCTGGATGTGTGAATATAAAGTGAAAAGAAATGTGAAAAGGAAATTATCTTAATGACAGAAAAGTTAGATGAATAGATTTTAGAAAAGAATATGCAAAGAAACTGAAGTTATGAAAAACAATCACTACATACCATCCACAGCAACGTATCTCTAAAAGAACCTTCATATACATATGTACAGGGATTGGAGTGTCTCTGTTTCAGCTATAGACAGAACGGTCTAATTCATTAATAGGACATTCTAGAGAAATTTTTTGGGGTGATGGACAGGAATGTCTGATACTTATTGTACTGTTTTAACTATAAAAAGACTCAGAAAAGGAAGATGAACTGAAAAGGAGGGAAAACTAGCCAAGGATCACTCAATAATCATCACAGATAGGGGACCAAGCAATAACACAGTGGGAGGGCGTTTGCCTTGCATGTGGCCCACCTGCGTTCCATCTCTGACATTCCATATTTTCCCCTGAGCACAGTGAGGAGTAATTCCTTAGTGCAGAGTCAGGATAAAACTCAGAGAGTCGTAGGGTGTGACCCAAAAAAGCAAAAAAATCATCATCATCATCATCATCATCATCATCATCATCATCACAATTGTCATCATCATCATCATCACAGATCTATCATGTTTGACTTTGACTGTCACAATTTTTTCATGTGTCCTCTTAAACAGGAAAAAATGAGGTCCTTTGTAGCCAAACACATTGAGCACACACCCTGTACAGAAGCACACGCCCCATTTTAATCCCCTTCCAATCCTACCTGATTAGAATTAAGCACACACTCTGTCTTAATTCTGTTACCTGATTGGCTGACAGAGATCACACCCTACTTTCTCCCTCTACCTGATTGACTGACACAGAGTTCACACCCTACTTTCACCCTGTTTAAATATCCCTCTTCCACCTAAAAATCAAAGCTGTTCCCCAGAAGTGGTTTGTGGAGGCTTTATAGGAGCTCCTCTCGACCTTCTGCTCTACTTGGTCAGAAGTGGCTTGTAGAGGCATCTTTGTGGTTTCTCTACTCGACCTTCTTTGTGGGTACTCTACTGGTTCAGAATCTGACCTCACTAGTGACATCAACAGCCTTTAGGTCACTGAGAAGAGATTAAATGAGATGAGATCAAGTGTAAAAGAGAAAACATAAAAAGGGAAAAATGTCCCTTTTAGGGAAATACATTGAAAACTCTTATTTAAAGAATCATTTATTAGATTTAATGTTTGCAATACGAGACTTATTTTCTGGTACTGCTGAAGAAATACCAGAGGGATTCGAGTGAATCATCATTTATCTTCTGTCTTGTCACAACTAGACTTAATTATCTTTCTGTCAATTATTTTAAAACCACTTTGACCTCTAACCATATATGTAAGTTGTGTTGGCATGGTTACCTAACACATTATTCTAAGTGTATTGATCCGATAACTCTTCAAAGCAATAAATTCCTTTTCCAATACGAGTCCAATCAACGTTTAAAATTATAGACCACAATATCAGTTTCTGGGTACAGAAATTCATTACTACGATGAGCTTTTCGAAACTAGTGACTAATTTTTTCTAAATAGTGCTAAAGAGTCAACCAAAAAAAAACACCCACTAAAAAGGGAACATGAGGAGAGCCTAAAGTGCCCCAGGCAGTCAGATAGCAGTCAAAGAACATCTTCTGCCAATACATCAAAAAAGCCCACAGTTCACTTACAAAGCAAATACCTCTACAGGCAAAGTGTTAGATATGCAGATAGCTGGCTTTATTGTTGCCCCAAATTTCTTCCTTACACCATTTTGGAGAAGAAAAATAAGACAAAGCAAGACGCAGAGGCATATTCCTGGAAGAGCTAGGAAAGGATAAGAGATATAATTGTTGCCAAGTCAAAGACTGCAACCAGAATATAGAGTAAAGGATAAGTATTTGAATAGTCTAACTTAATTGTGTCATCTCAACCAGATCTCATAGCTTCTCTAAATCTCAATTACTTTATGAGGAACTGTGGTTTTCAGTTAGGACTAATTTTTCTCCAACAAAAATATTTGGCAGTATTTGGAGACCTGCCCCTTGAGATGTTGCAGGTGTAGCTGCAGTGCCCAGCTGCGTCGGCAGGTGACAGACAGGAGACAGGCTTGTCTACACCTAGGGCTCTGCTCTGTGGGCCTTAGATGGTTGATGGTCTGACATAGAAAAAGAATGGATCTCCTGAGATGAGTCCAGAGGCATGGCAGAGCCTGGCAAGCTACCTGTGGTGTATTCGATATGCCAAAAACAGTAACAATAATTGACCTCATTCCCAAAATTACTGGCACCTGCTCGAGCAAATCAATGAACAACGGGAAGACAAGTGACAAGTGACAATATTTGGAAACAGTTTTGGTTGTCACAATTTGGAAGAAAGTTTACTACTGACATTTAGTTGCTAGAGAACAAGTGTTGCAGGACTAGGGGCGCCATCTGCTCTGGATTGCCTCCAGATCCCGTAGAAAGGGGGTAGTCTAAATGTGCAGTTTATCCGACCATGTATGCTGTACTAGCTGGTATAAATATTCTCCATGCTATCACAATCACGTGGGACTAGCTAGATCTTACCAGCATAAGCCTGGCCCGTAGGAAAAGACAGAGAGAAATGCTGTTTGCTTCCAAACAAACAAGCAGGCCCTGATAAAATATAAAACTACAATGAAGTAGAGGAGACTGGAAGGCTTGGAGAAATTTACTGGCATGGTGTTGATCTTGGTACAGTGACAGCCATCTCAGAAACCCCCTCTCTACATTTCAAAGGCCTTCCCCGGCCAAAACAAAAGGCCCTAGGTGAGATGCAGGGAGGGTACCTGGGGCATTGGACCCTCCCTGCTTTCCATAACAATGGGAGGAAGGTCTGAGTGGGGTATAACCAGTTCCCGCCCGGCTTCTTCTTCCGTGGAATCGCTTGTCCCTGGAAGTATACCGTGGTGGTCGCCATCTTGGCCACGGGCTGGGGTTCAGCCTGGAATCCTAAGCACGGGTTTTTCCTTTTGCGTTTTGCCGAACCTGTGATAAGTAAAGTCTTTTAAAACCTCACGGATCCCTGAGTGTTCATCCATTCCCGCCGGCCGGGGTAGGGAACCGCCCGGCCCGGGCGAGCCCGAAAAAAGGACACTAGTGACCCTCCTCCAGTGCATAGCAGAGTCCTGGTTCGAAGGACATTCAGCCCAAGTGTCAACTATTCAGAGAACAAGAAACCCCAGAGAGAGGTTGGAGATGTTCAATCAGCCTGGCCTACACTGATGCCTTGTTCTAATGATTAAAACTAAAACTATGTGAATATTTTAGAAATCTATGAAAATACATAATGAACGGTTTAATTATTGCTGTAATGTTTATTCCCATTTGCTCTTAACATTCCTTCTCCCTAACCAGAGATAGAAGACTGCCATCATCTATCATTCCAGGATGCTCCGAGTCTTATATTCAACTCCTCACTAAAATCTTTCTTTAGCACCTCCCTCTTTCCCTCAGGTTTGTGCTTTGTAGAATATCCTTATTAAAAGGACTAGGGTCTAAATATTTTAGCCTATTTTTTGAATAAAATACTTTCAATTGATGGTCTTCATTATATAGCTAAAATAAATAAAATATGTGTGTGTATTTTTTAAAAACCAAATATAGTGTTCATTTGGAGGGTAATCATTTTCCAAATATGAAGGATAGAATCCTAGTTCTTTGAAGATGTATCAGAGTGGAAATAATTAGGGAGAGAGATAAAACTTATGAGGATTCTAACTTCTCTACTGTATTTTTAGTTAAAACAACCCAATTTTTATTTATGTGATATGTCATAGTCTTTTTCCAGCATTACTTTGGCAAAAGATATCTATTAAGTATATAGTTCAGAAAGGGAACTAATTATCAGATATTTCTTTTGAAAATGAACGAATCTCAACTCTTTAGGAGTTGAGAGAAAAAAAAAATAGGTGTAAGACATCCAATAAATCTAAAAGCCAGTTTTGTTTTTTTTTGTTTTTTCTTACTCCTAGCCTGGGGACTTTTCTAGCCAGCCATATTTGATCACAGTTAATGGCTTCATTAAACCAGAGGTTTTAATGACCTGAACATGTCAGAATTTGGGGAAAAATAATAGAAGAGAGACTTTTTTTCTTGGGAGTCTGGGACTGCTCCTGGGCCACACCAGCGGAGATCAGGATTTACTCCTTGCTCTGTGCTTAGGGATTACTCCTGGCAGTGCTCAGGAACTGTATGTGGTCCAAGATCAAATTCAGGTTGGCCATGTGCAAGGAAAGTGCCTCTTCTGCTGTACTATCTCTCCAGTCCAAGGGAGGCATTTTTCAAGCTGAACGCTTAGCACCTTCAAATCACGCATAGCCCATATTCACTAAGCGCTAATAGTCTGGATTAGGAGGTCAAAGCTCCTCAACAAGAAATAACCCAACTCCCTGCTCATTCTTCTCTATAGATCAATCCCTTTTGTGACACAGGATAAATGGGCAAAGTACAGCCTCTGCTGCTTGCCTGCATCAATGTGTTCCTTGACCAACTTGCTCAGGCAAATCAACTGAAGGAGCTTGTGAATACACCAGAATGCAAGCCTCACAAAGAGTCGAGATCTCTGGGGTTATGACGCAGAGATCCATGTTTTCTTTTAGCAATTCCTGGTACTACAAACAACCAATGCTTAAGAAGCAAAGTTTTTAATTTGGAGAAATGTATCATTTACCTGAGCAGTATCCATTACTTTTATGGATACTCCCATGGATTCAATTTATCACTCAAGTATCCCATACCCTAATCAGGCACCACCTGCAACACATAAAGGACAGATCTCATCCTCCAGTACTGTCCTTGGAAATGTCGGTGTGTCCTTCTCCACAGCTGTCTCAGTCCCAGCTGGAGACTCGGGGTCACTGAAATAAGTGCACACGGCACCCCTGATTTTGGCATTTCTCCTTCAGAATTTAAAACCTGTATCAACAAATATTGAAGGTCCATATGGCGCTTTAAATACACAATTGTTCTATTTTCATTTTTATTGGTCATTTTTGCAAACAACTCTCCAAGGCACATGCATATCATCACCCTTAGATGATGGATAAAGAAATAAACTCACATCAGAGGCCTGTATCACACAGCAGGAACAAGGCTAATTATGCCTCCAGGCTTCTTTGCTTCCATCTAACTTAGTTTATTCTCCTCTGATAGTTTCCTTTTGCCTTTCCAATCCACTTCCTTTGCCTGGAAAGGCAGACTTACCTTGACACATCCCTATATCAACCAACAACTAAAGAAAATAAAAAGTCTGACGATGATCTTTTCCTAGCTCTCTAAAGCATCACTTAAGAGGGTTAGGGACAGAGCATAGCACAGCGGGTACAGCAGGTGGGCATTTGTTTGCCTTGCATGCAGATGACCTGGGTTCGATCTCTGCCTCCCAGATGGTCCCTCAGAGCACAGAGCCAGGAGTCATTCTTGAATGCAGAGCCAGAAGTAACCCCTGAGCATTGCTGAGTGTGACCTAAAAAAGGCAAACAAAAAAAAAATAGGGCTAAACAGGACCAAAGATTATTTGCTCCTTTCAGATCACAGTTCTCTCCTCTGCTCCCTCTTTGTCTTTTCTGGTCCAAGCACAGTAACAGCTACCCTTTATCTCAGAAGAGCCCTAAGATAACACATTATTCCTTTCACTTTCACATGCCTGTAAATACTTTCTTGTTAAACATTCATCAAATTATCCTGTAAATCTCATTTTTTCCACAAGGGCACTACTCAATAATCCATCATTCAGCTAAGTCTGTCATAAATTCACAAGTATGAAAATTAAAACAAAATAGTAGAAAATGTGTGAGATCAATACAAAAATTAAAATTTCATGAAGGCTATGATGCTCTCAAAAGGCTTGTGCATGCGTCAACATATGCACATGCATACACACACACCTCATTTTTGCTTAGCAAAAATTTCATAAAACTTCTGAAGTCCATTTAAAGAAAGAAATTTAAAGTAGGATTTGGACTCTACGCACAAACTTTAGAGATGACCTTGCAATGAGCATTCTTTTCTGTGCCTAAAGAATCAGTCACCTCTCTCAGATTAAGTGGACAGCATGTGTAGGAACGGGACAGGAAAGCGCGTCTTTAATCCCCAGTACAATGGTTAACCTCTACAGCGAAAACAAATGTTGTACTTAGACTATTTTCTTATTTTTTTTAATATTTTATTATACCACCATGAGATATACCATTACAAAGATGTTCATGTTTGGGTTTTGGTCTTACACTGTTCCAGCACCCATCCCTCCACCAGTGCCCATTTCCCACCACCAGTGTACCCGATTCCCTACCCTCTCCACTAGCCTGTCTCTATGGCAGGTTCTTTATCTATTTTCTCTCTTGATATTTCTCTCCCTTTCTCTCTTTCTTCTCATACACACTGTGGATTGCAATGCACACATTTAGACATTGTCATGTGTATCTTTTTGCCTGTATTCAATGCTCAGTTCTAGGCTGGTATTATCACTTTTGACAATTATTAGCACACTGTTCCCTCCTCCACCTTACCTAACCTCTGACTCCCACATGTTTGTGGTAGATTGCACCTTTGACAAGACCTCCTGGTCCATGTTTTGCCTGACTTTGAATACTGGTTTCATTATATATATTTACATCATGTAAATAAATACAGTAAAAACTTTGGTTCATCTACAATGGGATACTATGCAGCTGTTAGGAAAAATGAAGTTATGAAATTTGCTTATAAATGGATGGACATGGAGAGGATCATGTTGAGTGAAATTAGCCAGAAGGGAAAACACAGCTATAGAATGACTGCATTAGACTATTTTCTTATTAAAATTACTGGACTATTTTTATAAGGAGCATAAAGTACTATTTCACAGTTGTAGTCATATTTTGAAAAAACTTGTAAAGAAAATTCAAAAAAGAACAGGTCTAACTGTAAGGATTCCTTTTCATTAAAAAAATAGATCAGAGTTTGGGAGTGAGAGCACATAAAAAGGAAAGCTGTCAATTGCTTTCTGGGTTATTTTGGTGATCAGCAAAAACTCAACTCTGACTTCTTTCATTTTGATGAGCCTAGGACAACTCACAAAATAAAGAGGTGCTTATCTGCCCAAAGATGTATTTATGAAGCTGCTCTTTTCTCAAAACCAAAAGAAATAACAGCAAGAGAAATGCTAGCTCTAAAGCTGAGTGGCAACTTTATGATGATTTATAATGGAGAGGACTGCATGGGAAGAAAATGATTGTGTCCCACTTACTACCACTTGGTATTTCTGCAGCAATCTCAGGGGGGTGGGGTCATAGGGTGCACTGGCAATGGGGAACTGGTCCTAGCAATGACTTTGAAAGGATGCTAGTATAATACCCTCTCAACAAACAACAAACTTGTGTGTCAATATTAAATTAGTTGTGTCTCAAGACCCAGAATAAATGGTGTGGAAAGTGTGGAGTGTTTCTCTCAGATATATCATTTCAAAGTCAAAGATCTCAGAAATTTAATGATAATTATAATTTTTGGCAAATATGAAACACAGTGGAGGCAAGATCTGATATGAACAAGACCTCTTCCTAGATTTATTCTTTTCCTTTTCTCCAACAGGATTTTTTGTTTTTTTGGGTCACACCCGGCGATGCTCAGGGGTTATTCCTGGCTCTGCACTCAGGAATTACTCCTGGCGGTGCTTGGGGGACCATATGGGATGCCAGGGATTGAACCCGGGTCAGCCACGTGCAAGGCAAATGCCCTACCTATTGTGCTATTGCTCCGGCCCTCCAACAGGATTTTTTTTCACTAACAAATACAAAAAATAATTTGTGGATAAAGACAATTCACTTCCTCCTTCACAAAGTTTTTACAGAAAAGCTCTGTGTAGAAGACCATGATAGGAGATAATTCTTGAGATAATTCTTGTAGGTGTGTGGGGGAACTCTTGAGATAATAGAACAATAAATGCATAAATATTATGGCTACTTGAATGAGAATCTAGCAAACTTTTCACTTCAGCGCAATTGGCATTTTGTGGCTTAAGAATTTTGTGTTGTTGAATTGTAAAATGTGAGACTGTTGTCTTGTCATTTAAGATACCATTCTAGTGAAGATATTCAATTGTAACTTTGGGAGAGAAAATAAGTCGTTCAACAGAGACCCAACAAGAGCAAATGATCATGTCTCCAATAATATGGACAAGTGAAAAGCCAGGCAAGGCTAAGTAAAAAGAAAACTTTCTCGAAGAGAGAAATTCAGAAGTAGCTAATGAGAGGTACGACAGAATATTCTTAAAGTCACTCCATTTCAATGATGTACATAAGTAAAACCAACTTAAACTAGAACAGAATATTATCTACTTTTATATTTTCAAAGAATAGTATTTATTCTTTACTAAGTTTGACAATTTTTTGACATTATAGTTAATTTCTTATATATTTCTCTTTATTTTACAATATAGTGTGAGTCCTGTAGCAAAGAAAGACAATAGATTCCTAGAAGTATCCTCTTATTTACACTAAGAAGATAGCAATCAAAAACTGCCCAGGGACAAGTCCCTTTGAATTGTTGGGTTCTGAAGAGTTCTTACTGGAAGCCATAAGTTAAAATCTCATATAAAGAAAAAAAGAAGACTGAATTGCTTTTTGTAAATGTCTCCAATTGTCTTCCTAAAGATGAACAGGTGAGTGAGTTTCTGCCCTATTCTATCCCTTTTCTACTAGCTAAATGAAAATAGAGATAAAATAGATGATTGTAGTCTCAGCACCACCTGAAAATGGGTTAGACATAATTTTCCACCCAGTGAAAAGAGCTGAGAAAACATGTTTCATTCATTGCATAAAATTTATAGTGTCTTTCATTCTGTTGACATTTCATAAATTTTTTGAAAACTTGGCTATATATCTATAAGAGCAATCTTATGCTCCATCAGCTAAATCAAGATGTATCAATTTTTTATATACACCAAAGAGTCTTAAAGCATCAGACCCGAGACATATTAAGTGGCCAGATAAGACTGAGGAAAGATAGGAACAGGTTACAGATGGCCTCAGTTAATGTTGTCAACAGAGAATCGAGCTTCTGAGAGGAGGAGTGACAGCCCACATGTGTTCCTTGAGATGATTTCTCTGTGTTTAAGGAATTCCATTTTCAAGTCTATTATGGCTACCACTCAAAAGTGTTTTTTTTAAAGAGTGAGAACACAATGCTTCCTGCCAATCAGTGGACCAATGTTTAAAGACCAAGATATCAGACAAAATCCTCCAATTATAATATTCAAGCAAGTCAAATTTATGCTTTCTTTCCTCTCCCAACTGATTTCAAAACGGTAAATATCTTAAATAGAATACATTTGCAGAATCATTTCTACTATGATTAAAACTACTTAGAGACCACAGTTATGTATTGATTAAGATTTCCTCAGCTGTTTCTAACTTTTAAAGTAGGATATGGTGGTGGCAGCAGAACTTGGGTGGAGAATGAGATTAAAAACATAAATATAAAATCATAAAAACCAAAACAAATTAACAATAAGGAAATCATTAAGAGAGTATGTTTTTATAAATGATTACTAAGAGAAACTATGACCAAGAGTAAGAAATTATATTAGAAAGATAATAAGCACTGCGTATGCTTCTTCTCCCTGTCTTCTAAACATACTCTCTTTTAAACAAAAAATACTTTCTTGAACTCATGTTTTAATTTGTCATACAGATAAAAACTAATTTTATTCCCCAAAATTAACCTTTACATTATTCTTATAAATAATGAAAAAACTACAGTAGCTGATATTTTATTCCACTTATCTGGACTCAAGAAAATGCTCTTTTCTTTCTAAAGGCACATAGTAATAGGGGTTGTTGGAACAGTGTGTCGGTGTGGAATAAATTCTTACAATTACAAAATGCACTGATTCAGCATCAAAATTTTGAATCCTGGAACGTAGAATTTCATCAATCATTACTTATCTTGCCTCCTCTACAAAAAAAAAGAGGGTGAGGTATATAAATTCTGTAGATGTACATCTGTAATACAATCTTAGAAATACCTTGAATAGGATTTTTTAAATAAGTATGAAATGGAAAACATGATATTTTGAACTGTGAATGAGAAACAACAACATATTATGGATATCTATAAAGTAATATTTATCAAATATGACATCAAAGCACTCTTTTAAGGGAAAATGCAATATGCTCTTGTGCTGTCATAAATGAGTCAAATATGCATAATCATAAACTAAACTCATGCTTTTAATTCCCATGCATCTATAAAACAAAACAAATGTATAAATTAAAGACAAATAATGACTACAGCATTGCAATTAGACTTATTAATACTGTATCACATATTTGAAAGTTGCTAGATATCTTAAATATCCTCACCACAAAACAAAATGTTTGTAACTATATAGAATGACAGACATTAACTGAACTTGAGTGATGATCACTTAGCAATATTTACAAATACTGAATCATTACGCAGTATACCTGAAGCAAATATAATCAGATGTCTCAAATATATCTCAGTGACAGAAACAAAATCAGGACAGGGAGACGGTACAAAGTTAAGGCTTGCACACTTAAGAATCCATGTAGATCTCTGAGCACCATCATGTGAAACCTGAAGACAGAGCCAGGAGTAAGCCCAAAGTAGTTCTGGGTGTGGCTCAAAAAATAGTAATTTAATTTTGTAAACAATGTTTATCAACATTAGCATTTCAGTACAAATGCCATTTTCTTTTTTTTTATTTTCTTTTTTACTTTATTATACCGCCATCAAATATACAATTACAAAACTGTTCATGATTAGGCTTCCATCATCGTGTTCCAGCACCCATCCCTCCACCAGTGCACTTTCCCACCACTAACAGCCCCTGATTTCCTCCTCTCTCCCCCACAGCCTGCCTCTATAGCAGACAAATGCTATTTTCTTTTTTTTTTTTTTTTTTGCTTTTTGGGTCACACCCGGCGACACTCAGGGTTACTTCTGACTCTGCTCTCAGGAATTACTCCTGGCGGTGCTCAGGGGACCATATGAGATGCCTGGGATCGAACCCAGGCCAGCACAGGCCTGCTGCGTGCAAGGCAACCGCCCTACATACTGGGCTATCGCTCCGGCCCCACAAATGCTATTTTCAATGAAACAGAACTGTTACAGAATTTCCTACTTTAACGTTTCTCTTTAAAACAGCACCAAAAAATTATTTTTTAAAGTGATATTACCATAAAATTTACTGAAATTATTTCATACTTAATGAATAATCAAATATCTTAAAATCTATCTCTTTAATTTTGGCTTTACTAGCAAATACTAAATTCATTGCTAACTATTATAAAAAATAATAGTTTATTTATTTGTTTATCAAATAAATAATAGTTATTAAATAATTGACACATATTTTGATGAAATGAATGATAAAAATATGCAGTAAATTCAAAAGTACAGAGATGAGAATCTTCTTGTACTGGCAGTATACCCTACTTTAAGACATCAATCTTATGATTTCACATAAACTGATGTTGGATTTTATTACTGATATAAATATCAACATTCAAATATTCTCATTGATGTTTTTGTTTTGGGTAGCCATCCGAGTGGTGCTTAGGAGTCACACCACTGGGTTTCTGCTATATGCAGGCAGGTGCCCCATCCATTTGAGGTATCTCATCTTTCTCTTGGATAATTTAAGGTCTATTAAGTTAAGAAAATTGTGTGCAGAGGTAGAAATGTTTCACTTCAGGCTTGATCCCTGGAGCCATGTTTTTCCCAAGCACCACCAAGCACAACCCCAGAGCACAGACCCAGAAGTAATTTATAAACTCTACAGGGTGTGACCCCAAAATCAAAATAAAACAAGAAAACTTTCATGTAACATTACAATTTGCTAAGTCAGATTGTGATCTGCCTTATTCAGCCTATCACTGTTTCACTATTGTGACTAGTAGCTGATCATTTCCCCCCTCTTTTTGTTGATAGTTAGATCAAATGCCTTACCAAAGTTTTCTGAGTAGTGATAGTCCTACTCACAGGAGAGAATAAAAGTACATTCCTCTAGGGAACTGGTAGTATGGAAACAAGAGGGCATTCGCCTGTGCTGAACTGCACTTCCTAGGGGAATTCATGTTAACTCGTTTAGGATAGGAACTTATTCACAAAGATGACTTCTCTATCCAAAGCGAACCTTCCTATGCCGGCATCCTCAGTTATATGTAGATCAAACCTACCCTGGGATTCAATCACTTTTTTGTCTTAATCAAGAATTCCTGGCAGGACACAAATCTTCCTCTAGATTTCAGAAAAGAAAGCTGGACCATTCTGGTCAGCATTTCTCCCAGGAGTCTGAGGTCTCACTTGCTTTGAAATATCCATGGTCCTAAGAAATAGCTGACTTGAAATCACTTGATCACTTGAACTAAATTGATCAAATTGAATAGTAGTAACAGATAAAACTGAGAAGTAATTTTGGAATTATCCTTGAATCCCGCCTTCCTACACTTTGAAATCGCACAAATTACTTATTGAATAAAGTATACACATTAGGCTCTAGAAAATAACTTCAATACTCTTACTGTTATATTTCAAAATGCACATAAAATAATTACTGTTGCTTACATACCATTTGGTGCTTAACAACAAAATTGTGATATTTTATTTATTTGCTTATTTATTTATTTATTTATTTAGAGGAGGTATAGTTTGGGCTACATTTGGCTGTGCTCAGAGCTTATTTTTGGTAAGGTGGTCATAGGACCACTCCTGGCAGTGCTCAGCAAACCAAATGCAGTGCTGCGGATTGAACCAGTGTCAGCAATATGAAGGCAAATGCCTCACTCTGTACTATCTCTCTAACCTCAAAAATTATTCTCTTATTGTCTTACTTTATTGAACATACTTTATAAATCAAAGACAGGTAATGCAAGTACTTACTCCAATGCTTTCCTATTTATTCTAATTTTTTCTCCAAGTGAAGTCACTGGAACTTGATATGTTTTCTGACTTATTTGCTCTATAGTTACATTTTATTTTTCTCTCAACTCCTTTTACCAAAAAATAGTATTATAATTATGGCATATATATTACAAACTAAGATTTACCTTGTTTAAAAGTCTTAAATAATAAGTAAACGTGTCAGAGAGCTCTGGGCTTCCCTACCCAATCTGGGAGCAGGATATAGGGATTCCCTTCTGCCCCAGGGAATCGGCAGCCAGCAGACTACATGAGTATCCATCAAAGTTTCAAAAGGCTTTACTCACACATGTTCTGTTATACAATCCAGTAACAGGAAAATCCCAGACTTTAGGTTCCTAGCTGGACCCTGGGTCACTACCACGTGTAGGTTTAGAATCCTAGGCCAAGATGGCCACTACCACTTGCTAAGGCCCAACAGGAAAGAGAAAGGAGAGAGGACTCAGAGAGCAAGGAGGAAGAAGAGAAAAGGGGGAAAGGCATGGAATAAGCAGGCTACAGCTTTTATAACTTTTCAGCCCAGACAGGCCCACATCAATGGAAAGCAGTTAAGGTCAATCTCCCTCAGGTAACTTCTCACAGGACCTCATCTAATCCCATTGAAATGTTAATATTGCCCCAGCCAAGGCTGCAGGCCCTTGATAGATGGGGAAAGGGCATCTGAGATGAACTGTATTTCAGAATACAAAGGCATGCATCACTACCAATGGATATTCTACAGCCAGGTATATATTTCTCCAAGCCTTCACAAGATTCTTGTCTTTGCTTCATAGTTGTTTTGTATATTAGTCTTTATATTTATTAGAGAGCCATACAAGCTTGCTTGGAGGCAAACAGTATTTCTCTCTAGTCTCATTACTTAGAGATCCAACATGGCCAGGTAAATATATGGTAAGATCTATCTAGTCCTACAATGATTGTGGTAGCATGAGAGAAAATATTGATAACAGCTCACATAGAATGCATGGTAAGATACACTGCCACATAGAGTCACAGATTCAAACTGTTTTCTTGCCCCTTATCTACAAAGTTTCCTGCAGGAGGTAACTCCAGGCAAGGTGCAGAGGCTCTGGGCAACAGTGTAAAGCAACACAAATGTACTAATAAAATAATCACAAAGAACCTGCCTTGGAGGCATGATGGGGGATAGTGGATGGAAGAGTGGACATTGGTGGTGGGAAATAGGCAGGGGTGGAGGGATGGGTGCTGGAACTCTGCATGACTGAAACTCAAACATGAACATCTTGTAGTTTTATATCTCATGGTGGTATAATAAAATATTTAAAAAAAAATAAAATACTGCCTCAGTGAGAGAGAGAAAAGAAGTGAAAATTGCCTGCCATCGACACAGGCTGGGGGAGGGGTGAAATTATGGGACATTGGTAGAGGAAAACTGGCACTGGTGGACCGTTGGGTCCTGAAACACTGTATGACTGAAACCCAAATATGAACACTTTTGTAACTGGTATTTCATGGTGGTATAAAAAAATATAATAATCGTATATTACTTAAAGTATTAGTGTAGTTTAGTACTAGCACTTGGTTCTCTAGATTCTATAACCTATTAAACAAAAATAGAGTTGTAGGGGCCAGAACATTAGCACACTGGGCAAGGTACTTGCCTTGTGTGTATCAAACCCATGTTTGATCTCCAACACCACATACCATTCACCAAATCTACCAGGCGTGATCCCTAAGTGCAAAACCAGGAGTAAGCCCTGAGCACAGCCAGATGTGGTGCCAAACACAAAGAAATAAAATAGAGTTGTAAAGCAATTATAAATGATGTAATGGTAGGGAATAACACTATATAAATAGTAGGAAGTACTAAATTATATTCATTTATATATAGTAATATTTCTACTAATTGACTATAGTAATACATCTACTAATTATTTATATAAGTGGTAGAAAGTACTATTTCTAACCTAATTTGTATACAATCCTCTAAACCCACCCTTTCTATTGCAAATGTTATAATCTGAGAGCCTGGCACAGAATAATATTTAGTTTTTATGATGTACCTCAGCTAAACTATAAATATAACATCTTCATCAGAAGATTATAAATTAAGCATTGCCCCATAATATTGATACGAGAAGATAAATATACTATAATATGAGTACTAAGTAGTGACCATAAATACTTGAGATTGAAATTTAAAACAGTATTTGTTGAGGTAAGTAAATAGTAGAAATATTTCTATTTTGATCTTTTTTTTTTTTATTTTGATTTTTATATTCCTATTTAAAATGAGAAATTTTACATTACTCTGATTTTTACATCATTTATGCTATCATCACCATTGTCATTAAGCATTTATTCTTTATTGAATGCTGTGTAATGTAGTGGAGCACAGAAGTACAGGACTGTATATCAAGGCAGACTAATTTGAAATATATACATCAATTCCAAATGCTATGCATGCGCAATTTCTCTCCACATGCCTTGTAGAGCATCTTTGGTTGACCTAGAGCCATACTCCTCACAGTCTTTCAGGAACCACGGAAATGGAAACCATACTGTGTTTATCAAGGTTATCAATTCAGGACACAGAAAGGGAAAAAGATCAAGATGAAGCATTTATGGAAATTATAGCTTAGGACTGGAAGAGGTGCATTATATTGTGCTTCCACTCTGTTAACAAGAATTTTGTTTCAGTCTCAGTTTTACACAGAACTGCAAGGGCAGCTGAGAATTTAGTCTAGCTAAGTAACTTGGAAGAAACGAAAACAGAATTGGTGGGAAGCTAGGAGAATATGTCACAGACTATAAATCATGACAAGAATTTTACAATCCTAGGAAACAATATAGCAACATAAAGCAATATGTGAGAAGCAATTTTTAGCATTAGAAATAATAAATTATAGATGCAACCAGAAGAAAAAAGATGATCAATATCAAAGCTTCATAGGACCAGAGAGATAACTCAGCAGGTTGCAGACTTGCCTTGCATACAGCAGACCCAAATCTGATTCCCGGTGCCCACAGGTCCCCAGTGACTGCTGAGCACAGAGTCAGCAGTAATCCCTGAGCACTGCTGAGTGTGACCCAAAAGCAAAACAGAAGAGTAAGATTCACAGAGAAAATGTATATCATGGAAGATGAGACAGATTTTCAATAAAGGACAGTCAATGGGCCCTCCTCCATTCACCGGCATTGATGAGTGTATCATAACCAGGAAGGCATAGCTGCAATGTAGAATCATGGTAATAAACAATCCTGAGCATGATACAATTTGTCTTAGCCATGCCCTTGAACAGGTCATTTAATCTCTGTTTCTAGCAAGTTTGGGAAAAACTATACCAGTAATTTTTTTGTGAGGGGGATGTTGTCTTAAGAGATGTTCGGAGGCCAGGGAACATTCCCTGCAACACTCAGCCAACTTAGCTGGCAGTTCTAAGCAGTGGCCAAGGATGAGGTATTGTTCAGGATCAGGGCTATCGGAACCACCAGTGCTTCCCAATGGTCGTCGGGGTTCCATAGCAACACCCTGTAATCTCAGGAGCCACGAAGTACCTGCAAATGAACCCGATGGGGCACAAGCAAAGCATATGCCTAAGTCCACTGCCATCTCCCAGGCCCTGGGTTATCATTTTTAATCTTCTATATCTATAATCTTTGAATATAACAAATTTAGTTTGTGAGTACAGGATTGAAAAGATATGCTATTTAAGCATTTGAGAAGGATTAGACAATCTTGGGAGGTTGTTATTGATTTTGGGGTGTGGGGTGTTTTGTTTCATGTTTTTAGAAAAGATGTGATAAAGATAATAATGTTTCTCTTAAAAAATTAGCAAATAACATGCAAAAGAACATTGGAAACAGTTAATCCACTATGAAGATATATAGCGCTCTTATAAAGAACAGCCCATCAGGAGAACTGAGTGCTCTTTCTATCCTGCTGCTGGGACGACATGTTCACGTAAGACTGGAGTTAGCAGAGAGCCATCAGTCTCAGGCCTTGGGGGAGAATGACACCATAGAGTCCTTAACACATCAGAACTAAGCATTCAGCACTATGATTTTAGGAATAGGCGAAGGAGGTTCAAACATTACATATATAGTGGCTATTTGAAAGTACTTCTACATTCACCATGAAAACCCATTAAAGGAGTCAGTAAAAGATCAAATATCACAAGTAGAAATATTGGTAGAGGAATTTTCTAATTATTTGAAGCAATAGAATATTTATATGCAAAGGGATTCCTAGAAACTCAATGAGGATATGAATATTTATACAAAAATTAAGTGGATAAAGGAGCCTCCATCCATCAGTCCCTTTCTTCACTGTCCTCATGAAACACCACATTCCATTGTAATTACTAGTATGAATATTCAGTCTGAGGAAAATGAATAATTTTTTTATCAAATCGTTTGTATTTTTCTTTGAAGTAAAGGAGGAATCATCTTTCATTTTATTTTTATTATTATTTTAAAACTATTTATTAAAGATACATGATTTATAAAGTCACTGATAGTTGCATTTTCAGCATACAACTGTGGTTAGGAGTTTGAGGAGAGGAAAAAATCTGAAATAAAAACCTGGGTTGTGGGAGGGAGAGGAGTTCAGATGGTTGAGGTTTTCCATAGGACCTTGTCCACTGTGTTGTCACATTATTCCTGTAACAATATTCTTGCACATTCCTAACTTCCATTGTCCCCATTCAACCGTGGTTAACTTCAATTCTATCCTGAAAGGCTGAGATTTGAGGAAAGTACACCAAGGATTAGAATTTCTCAAAACAAAACCATCAACCTTCATAGAGACCCCACTGGACATATAATATTAGTATGATTCAGTAAGTTCGAACACTTTAAAATACCAATTGCAAAACATCCCCCCTCAAAATTCATATTCTTCAAGTCCTACTATCCATTCAGCAGATACATTTGCAAATAAAATAGAAACTTTTTGAAAGAAACATATCCAAACACCAAGCAAAGCATACAAACCTACTTCATCTATGCTCATATTCTCTCCCTTGTTTTGGACAGAGGCGGCTTGTTTCCACTCTATTCTCATTCTTTCTTGGGGCTTATACTACTGATGTTATCAATAAATTTCTCCTTCCTTTGTAGTTCTTTTTTAACTCTATTAAACTTCTCAATCTCTCATTCAAACAAACCAGTAAGTGAAGCAAAATCCCTCAATCTTTAATTCCATTGACAAAACTCTCTGCTCACGACCAATTTCCAAGCATTCATCTGTACACTATATTTACAATTTTTATTTTTCAAGC
Organism: Cryptotis parvus; assembly: GCA_021461705.1. Taxonomy (NCBI): domain Eukaryota; kingdom Metazoa; phylum Chordata; class Mammalia; order Eulipotyphla; family Soricidae; genus Cryptotis; species Cryptotis parvus. Next base: position 8,547 of record JAJIBD010004418.1, on the reverse strand, counting down.
ATCACTAATTTTCTCTCTGAATTTGTTTATTGATCTCCCCAGTATTCCAAATTGATAAAATTTGTCGATTCTTTCCTAACTTCATGTGACCTCACATATAACAAATATTCAAATTGTTTCAGTATTTCATTGCATACAAATTAATTTTCACGCAATTACTTGATAAGTAGTCACCACAATTTTCTCCTTTCTGCCAAAATTTCAAGCTTGTCTTTTTCTACCAAAATTCTAAACTTTTCTTTTTCTACCTATTTATAAATACAAGAATTATTTAAGACAAGGCCCGAAGTTCCTATTCTTGACATTTAATGTTCTCTCCCTGGGGATTCTCATTTAAAGTTATGGTTATAATTTTATAATTGTTCATATTCATATATACCCACATCCACTTACCTGGTTCATAATTATAAATATAAATCTTATTTATAGATATTTTTTCTTATCAACAGACCTATGGAGTTAAGTGCTAACTTCTGTTTTATTTAATTTCTAATTGATATGCCAAGGGAAACATGGTAAAAACTAAATCTCCTAATATTCTACCCTGAAGCTGACCTTTCTTCAGAGTTTCCTATCACAGAAAACATCTTATTTTCATCCAGTTGTACAAACCACACACGTGGAAATAAAGATTGGCTTCTCCTGAATACTTCCTCAACAAATACTTTAAGCTTTTCTCCCCAGAATCCCTTAATCTGCCAAACTTCTTATCTTTTCATTATAGCACTGATCTAAACTAACAGATCTTTTCTTGGTCACTTTAATAACATGCTCACTTGTTGCAGTACACTGCAGCCCAGAGCCATGCATCTTGCCTGGAGTTACCTCCTGCAGGCCACTTTGTAGATAGGGGCAGGAAAACAGCTTGGATCAGTGACTCTATGTGGCAGAATATCTTACCATGTATTCTATGTTAGCTGGTATAAATATTTTCTCTTATGCTACCACAATCATTGTGGGACTATACATATCTTACCAGTATTTTTACCTGGCTATGCTGGATCTCTAAGTATAATATAGTTATAATTAGATCAGAGAGAAATGCTGTTTGCCTCCAAACAAGCAAGCATGGCTCTCTAATAAATCTAAAGGCTAATATCCAAAGCAACTATGAAGCAAAGACAAGGATCTTGTAACGGCTTGGAGAAATATATGCCTGGCTGTAGAATATCCATGGTACAGATACTGCCCTTACCCCACTCTGCATAGGGCCTGCAGGAAAACTTTAAGGGTAGATCTTGGCTGGGGCAATTTTAACATTTCAATGGGACTAGGTGAGGTCCTGGGAAATGCAAACCTGAGGGCATTGACCTTAACTGCTTTCTGATGATGTGGACTGGTCAGGGCTGAAAAAATATAAAAACAGTAGCCTACTCTCTACTTTCTTCCTCTTCGCCCTTTGCTTTCCTTCTCTTGGTTCTCTTCCCTGTTAGAACTTAGCCGGTAGTAGCAGCCATCTTGGCCTAGGATTTTAAATCTACATGTGGCCAGGGCCCAGCCAGGAACCTAAAGTCTGGAGCTGTTCTATTACTGAATGGTATACCATAACAAGTGTGAGTAAAAGCCTTCTGAAACTGCTGGATTCACGAGTCTTTCTCTGTCCGCTGAGTGCCCATCCCCTGGGGCAGAAGGGGATTCCTATCCTGCTCCCAGATTTTGTCAGGGAACCCAACATTTTCCAGCACTCACTCACTTATTTTCCTTTACTCAAGCCCTTCTCCAAGCCCCAGAGTAACATCACCAGTCTCATTTCTTGACTCTCCCTGATTAACACACTGCTTTGCATTGTATTCAGGATATACATCAGATTCCTTAATCTGGTGGATGAGTTCGTGCATGAATTTCCCCATAATTCTTGCTTTCTCATCAGCCACCTCTTGTTCACTTCTCTCTCACAATTGATCCCTAGTTTACCTCTAGATCATTCACCATATACTTTCCCACAAAATGGGTGTGGCATATGCTGCACCTTTTCCCAAAGGGTTTTCCCATTTCTATTGCTTAAATAACTTTGCCTATCTTTCAGAGCTCACTGGAGTATCTCTTCTTCATTAGCGCTTTCATAACCTTTTTTACTGAGTAAAACCATGCTCAATACCACCAAAAAAAGTTATGGCTATGTAAGAGATATGCATTTTTCTCAATAGCAAATCACTGGGAGATTATATGGCTAAATTCTCATTTATATGCTATACTTTAAACCGAACACAACAGAAATCACATGATTTTTCACTTTATTTTGTAACCATCATTTAACCCAGTGTTATACACTTAGGATAGTTCCTGGCTTTCATGCTTCAACAAGCAAATAATATTCATATTTATATTATCAATGAAAATGCATAAACATTCTAAATTATCCCTATATAGCTAATTACCTGCAATAAAGAGTATCTTGTCTGAAGTTCTATAGCTAGTAAATTTCAGCAGTCAGAAGCAAATTCAGGTTTCAAAAAAGAGATTTCCTTTATACTACAAAATCACAGAAGTCAAGCATAATTTGTGTGTAACCATTTGTACAAAGTCTCTTACCTCTGAATTCATATTGGAATCATCATTTAAAAATTCAGATAACAAAATTACATTTAATACACTCTATTTTGATTGCTTTGAGTTTGGGTGTGGGTATTTGTTTTTTAAATCTTACCAGATTGTCCTTATAAAGAGTTAGGATAGAGCTATAATTATAAAACCAAGCTAGGAGTATACTGAACTTAAGATAAAATAAAAATATTATTTTTTGTAGTTCCACCTATGGAAAATAAGTCATCTCCCTCATAAGCTATTACCCGGTTTCTATTTTTTAATATTTTATTCTACCACTGTGAAATATATAATTACAAAGATGTTCATGCTTGGGTTTCGGTCATACAGCGTTCCAGCACCCATCCCTCCACCAGTGCCCATTTCCCACCACCAATGTACCTGATTCCCTCTCCTCTCCCCTAGCTTGTCTCTATGGCAGATTCTTTACCTCTTTTCTCTCTTTCTCTTTCTCTCTTCCTTCTCTTACATATTGTAGATTATAATACATACATTTAGAGGTTATCATGTGTATCTTTTTTACTTGTATTAATGCCCAGTTCTAGGTTGGCATCAGCACTTTTGACAATTATTAGCACACTCTTCCCTTCTCTGTCTTACCTAACCTCTGACTCCCACACGTTTGTGGTAATTTCCACCTTTGACAAGACCTCCTGACCCATGTTTTGCCTGAACCTGGATATTGATGTCATAATATGTGTATATATATTTTTATGTGATGCAAATAAATTCAGTCATTCTATATCTTTCTTATTCCTTCTGGCTAATTTCACTCAACATGATCCTCTCCATGTCCATCCATTTATGGGCAAATTTCATAACTTCATTTTTCCTAACAGCTGCATAGCACTGTGAAGAAGTACCATTTATGCAGAAGTACCATTGTGCAAAAGTACCAACATTTCTTTATCCAGTCATCAGTTCTCGGGCACACTGGTTGTTTCCAGATTCTGGCTATTGTGAATAGTGCTGCTATAAAAATGAAAGTGCAGATGGTGTTTCCGCTGTGTGTTTTTGGCTTCCCAGGGTATATTCCCAGGAGTGGTATAGCTGATCAAACAGGAGGTTAATTTCTAGTCTTTGGAGGAATTAACCATATTGCTTTCCTAAAGGCTGTATCAGTCGACATTCACACCAACAATGAATGAGAGTCCCCTTTCCCTGCATCCACACCAGCACTTGTTATTCTTGCTCTTTTAGATATGTGCCAGTCTCTATATCACCTGGTTTCTTTAAAAAAAAATTCAAATGAAAATTAAGGCGTGTGAGTTGAGGTTTTTAACCCATGAATTTCTACTTTATTTTGTTTAGTTGCTATTTTTTTTAACATTATTTAAACACCACTATTTACAAAGCAGGAAGTTTTTCAGAATACAGTTGTTACAGGCATTCATCATTCAATGCCAATCCCACCACCATTGTCCCCGCTTAGTCACCAAAGAACCTTATTTCCCACTCAATCCACATCCCTATGCATGCTCCCTTAACCAGCACTAATTATATTGATGGCTGCAACATATATGCTTGTTATTTGTTGTTATCTAACTAAAGGGCACTCAACAGTTTTCAGGTCTTCTTGCCTGGAACCTATTAAAGTTAGCTATCAAGGGAAAGGAAACTTTGTAGCCATGATTAAATTAAAGTTATGATATTGTGCAATTCTCCTAGAATATTTAGATAGATCCTAACTTTTACCACAAGTCATAAAAAGAGGTGGAGAAATAATTAACTTGGGCAGAAAAGAAGGCAGTGAGAGACTGGTGCAGAAATTAGAGTGACGAAACCATATGCCAAGGAATGCTGGCTCACACTAGAAACCGGAAACCAGGACAAGAGATTCTCCACCAGCGTTGACTGAAGAAATGTGGTCCTTCTGACACAGAAGACCGATTTCAGACTTCTGGCCTGAAACAACCAGGAAAATGGATCTCCTCCTGTATTCCTGGACCAGATTTTATTAAAGGATTCCTGGAATGAGATCCATCTTCGCCAAGTAGACTGGAAAAAATTCATGTCCTCATTCTTTTCATTGGAAATGTTGCAACAGGAAGCGCCTCTTCCCCCAGTAAGACTAGTATTTACATATTTTCAGTTATTTAGTATTTAATGTTTTCCTTAATACCCAAGTGATATTTGTCTCCAGTACTCTAATTTAGCACAAGTCCTATGTAAGATCACACTGTGTATTTTTGACATTAATGTGAAATTGAAGTATATACATAAATCTTTTAAAAAAGCTCAAAACACACACCCACAGCATCAAGATTATGATTATTATTACACAAGCCACAAGAAGTTAACACACCTGGATTAGAAGAATATAACTCCAAAGTGCCTTCAACTTGTTCAAAACAAAATTTTCTCACATTGCGTATTTTAAGGTTACAAGAGTAGGTATAATAGGCAATCAGGTATTTTTTTTCATTTTTTTTCTTGTGTGCTTTTTATATGACACCCTATCTCACAACTCTTCCTCAATAATTCTAAGAGTCTCATGAAGGGTTTCACCAGTTCTAAGAATAGGTTGTCTAGTGTATTGGGTTTTGTTTGCTGTTTCCCCATCTCTGACACTCCATATGTCTGTGACAATGAGTCTGGCTCTTAGCAACCCCAACACTCACCAGCCACAGCTACCACTATTATTGCTGATACCTTTCTATATAAACAAATACTGAATTAAAAAATCAAACTCAGGATCTGTTTTAGTGGGAGGTTCACTTGTTTCTTGATGGGTTTTTTTTTTGGCTCTCTAATAATTTCCTTGATTGCAATTAGGAAATTATAGTTCAGAAGAGCACAACACATTTGGGATAAGAGAAATTAGTTGGCTTTAGAAATACTATTCCCACATGATTAAAGTATCAGTAATTTTTCTGAGAATATGAAATCTTGGCTCTGCCTGCTAAATGCTACACTGTCCCACTACTCTATCTTGAGTTAGATTAGAAAAATATTATTTCATCTTACACTCCCATGGTTATTTACAGGAATATTTTTAGTTTGTAGCTGTCTATAGCCACTTGGAATTGTCAAGGAATTATTTAGGTTTTTACCTGAAATCACACTTGAGAATGCACACACGGAAATACAAGTCATTACTGATAGACTTTGTGCTGATATCTTAAGGACAGAATATGCTTATTTGCCTCCTATTATAGAAATAGTTCTAGTTTTCATTGATCATTTCTGAAGTGAGTAATCACTCAAAGAACTGAATTTATAGACTAAATTCAGTCTTTAAAGACCACTTGTCATAGTGTTTCAATCTCTCTCTACTCTGAAATGATTGATCTCCCTGGCTTACGGTATGCACACATACATATCCGAGAACCAGATCATTAATAACACCATCATTAATATTTGTGCTTTTAGTTTCAGTGTTAGGTATGAAGTTTTTTTACTTAAGTTCAAAACTCAAATCATATGCGTTGCATTTGTAATTTATTATTCAGCGTTATAATTAATCAAGAAGTTATCAACTTTAATTAATCAAGTATATTTATCAGATTCTTTTCCAGCTTCTGTGATGCCTACAATATAAATAACTCTTATGTTGATAGTCTATAACATCATAATAATATTAAAGGACTAAGAGAAATATGCTGCTTCTAAGTACCTTAGTAGTTCTATTATAGATACTGTGAATATTAGTATTTAACAGAGCTTAAAATGAAAACATGTACAAATACAAATACAATCAAAATTGAACCATTATCAATTATCATAGCTAAAGTCTTTTTTGCAAACTCATTTTTGCTTCTAAAATATACCCTGGGGCCAGAGCAATAGTATGGAATATAGGGCCTGTGGCTTGCATGTATCTGACCCAGGTTCAATTCTCAGCATCCCTTATCACCCTCCAACCTCAGCAAGAATTATCCCTGAGAGCAAAGCCAGTACAAAGCCCTGAGGACTGCCAGGTGGTACCTAAAAACCAAAAACTAAAAATAAAATATATACTGGGAGGGGCCAGACACTTGATCATTTCTTGATCACTTGAATCCCAGTTATTCATCGATTTGCTCGAGCACGCGCCAGTAACATTTCCATTGGACCCTATCACGTGCCAATGTAGCCCAATGGCATTTGGTTGATTCAGGAATATGAAGAGCCTCAAACCGTTCCTTCAGGGTCTTGACAAGGAAGTCTGACCATCTTGTAGGTGGGAGGCCACGTGATCTTTTGACATCCTGTGGGATCCAGTCGGTAATGGCTCTAGTCCAGCGGTTGTCTCCAAATCGCATTACATGTCCAGCCCATCTAATTTTCGATGCCTTGGCAAACGAGACAGCATCCCTGATTCTGGAATAGCGACAGAGGTCAGAACTCCGATTCCTTCTCTCACTTGAGTGAGGCGTGATATTCCAAGCATAGCTGTTTTGATTCCTCTCTGGGAGAGCCCCCAATAGCATTCTCATCCTGCTTTCGTAGGGCCCAGGTCTCTGAGGCGTATGTTAATGCAGGGAGAATGGTGGAGTTGAAGAGATGTGCCTGGAACCGGAGGTTCTTTGTCCTTTTAGCTATTTTTTCAATGCCTTTGAAGGCATTCCATGCTGCTCTCTTCCTCCTGCACAGCTCAGGTTTTAGGTCGCTTCATCATGTTGATTTCTCGACCTAGGGGCCAGACAAGTAAGGGTTAATGTACTTGTTTTGCATATAGCCATCCTGGTTTAATACTCAACATCAAGTGGACTTTTTGACGAGTACTGAGCTATGGAAACCCAGAGTAACACTAAGATAGTCCAGGTAATCCCTGGCCCTGCATGGTTCTGTATCTGTGGGTGCTTGTTGAACTGCCAGCGTAGTAGACCATAAACTGTCACGGCGGGCCTCAGAACCTCCTGGGAGTCACACTTACCCCCTGCAAAAAAGACTTATTCTGAGAAGGTCAGAGCAAGATAATTAATGGGAAAGTTTCTCAAATTCTGAGGAGAGGAAAAGTTGTGGAAACTACAAAATAGGATGGGCAGGATGCGCAAGATAAACGCAAATCCTATAATGTTGGAGGACAGATTTAGCTAATCTGGGAGCTTTGTTGTTTTGCCCACACCCAGCTTAATTTTATTTAAGTCAAGGTTCATTCTAATGAGCCCTCTCTTCTATGTAAACACTGCTAGAGGGTGTGGCAGTTACAGAAGTCACCTTGATTGAATAACTTCTGACTTATACATCTACTAAGACTTCTATGTTTTCTAGATTGGGCACAGCTCCTCTTTATACCCGCTGCACCCAACGTGGGACAGTTAAAATTTACCAGGAGACTACCACCCTGGCTACGTTGAAACTATAGGAAGACTATAGGAAGGATCATACTAGTTTGCTCTAAGCAGGCAAGAGTGACCCTTTCAGTACATGAGAACAAGATACTCAGAATCACCCTGGTGCAGATAATAATAAGAAGGACCTTGTGGGTACCATCTAGATTACATGAAGCTCATGAAGTTAAGATGTATTACTTTATATCAGCCCTCTCTCTCTCTCAGTGTTTTACATAAGAGATAATCTCCTTAGTCCTTGGCATAACCTTTGTTTATACCTGCAATAAGGTGTGGCACTACACTCTGTTTAGGGTTCTTTGTTGACATGACAACCTCCCGATTGGATTGCTTTGGTGTATATAAGGGGCTGACTTGAGGCCCCTTCACCTTTTGCCTTTTGGTTCCTCAGCCTTCAGCTTTTGGCTCCTGCGGCTTTTGGCTTTTGGCTTTTGGTCTTTTGCTCTTTGGTCTTTTGCTCCTTCTTCTGGGTAGGACTCAGCTTGGGTGAGATCCTCTCTCTCTTTGGTGGGAGACTTAGGCTCTTTTGTATGGTCTAAGTTCGGACCAGAGCTAGAGTTTGTTCATTATATTGGATTGCTGTGGAAGAGCTTTTGTACTACTAAAAGCCATTTTTGGAACTGCACCGGATTCGTGCGTTTTCATCTGTTCTCCCGGCGTCCTCGGAGGTAGAAGACAACCTCTGTCCTGACACTGTTGGGGGACCCCGCGGCGTTCCCGACACTAT